>PVKU01007012.1:0-93989 GCA_004027475.1 Anoura caudifer | reverse complement strand
CCACGTGGTTTCACCAGAGTGCAGACCCCTGCAGCTTTGGTGAAGAGGGAGAGCCACGAGGCTTTGCCACAGTGGGGACCCCTTCCCCACAGCTTTGGTAGAGGAGGGACCACGCGGCTTTGGGGTGCTCCCTTCGGCTGCATGGCCTGGGAGCAAGAGAGACTGCCTGGAAGAAGGGTGAAAGAACTCTTGCCAGTAGGCCATGAGAAGGTACTGCACGGCTTCAGATTAACCAGAGATCCTGCCTGGAAGATGACATAGCTGATGGTGTCAAGAGCCTGGATCCCGGACTTGTGCTTCTCTTCCTTGCAATTATGGTACCCTGACTTAGGGCAGAGGGAGATAGGAAGCACTGTGGGTGTCCTAAAGGACTTTGATATTTCAATGGAGATGTTAGGTTCCTACTTTAACTCTGTATAGTATTAAATAAACATTTCCTTTCCTTTTCACAAATCTCTGGCTTTGAGAGACATCTTTCCATAAGGCGGCGGACAATAACGAACCTTTTCTGTTGCTCGGTAACAGTTTTTGGGGGCTCGTCCGGGATCTTAATTGCCTGTGGAAGACTGACCCCTCAGGTTCAAGAAAGTGAGACTTTGGAAGTGTTTTTCCAGTCTCGAGAACCTTTCTGTTTGCTCTGCAACATTATTACATTTCGTATTGTCTTGCATTTCTCTTAATCCCTCTTCATTCTTTTTGAACCTCTTTTCCTTTTCTTGCTCTTTCTGCATGTTTTTTTCTACTTTGTCCTCCACCTTGCTGATCCAATCTTCTGCTTCATCAATTCTGCTTTTCATTCCTTCCACTGTGTTCTTCAATTTGGAAGTTGTATTCTTCATTTCCTCTTGGCCCTTGTTGATAGTTTCTATTTCCTTTTTCATGGTGATGTAGTTTGCAGTGAGTTCATTGTAGCTTCCCTGTAGTTTCTGGTAGCTCATTATGAGCTCATTGAGCTTCCTGAGATCCATTACTTTGAACTCAGTATCTAATAGTTGAGTTGCCTCTATTTCATTTAGCATTTTTTCTGAGGCTTCCTCCTTTCCTTTCATTTGAGGATTGTTTCTTTGTCTTCCCATTGTTTGTGAGACTCTTCTTGTTAGCCTCAGCTTCTTAAATTGATCTGTTCTGACTCCCTGGGTTTATGGTGTGAACTTCTGTGGTAGAATACCTGTGTGATTCAGTGGAGCAATCTCCTTGATTTCCTGAGCTCACTGATCTTGCGCTGTCGTTTAAATTGGCTCTGTGTTTGTTTTGGGGTTTTGATTGTTGTTGAGTCCTTCCCACCAGGTGGTTAACTGAGGGTCATTCTGTCCACCATCTTTTGTATTTTGTTGTGCTGGTGAGGGCAGGTTGTGTTGAATCTGGTTCTTCCATGTGTACAAGGTTTTGAGGATTCTTTTTTGCTCTTGTTCAGTTGTTTGTACTGGGTAGTTTCTATACTATTTAGTTGTATTTCCAGATAGGTCCTGGATTGAGATTTGTGTGGTTTCCACTCCCTTCTTCACCTTCTTCTGTTGTTATCCATTCGTGGTTCCTTTGTTGTTGGGTTTCTTCTTCCAGTGGGTATCCTGGTGTTCACTGCTTCCACCTACTCTTTTTTTTGATGATCAGTTGGAGGGGAAGGCAAAATGGTTTAAGACAGCAGGAGAGTATTCTCTTGATGAGTATTCTCTTGACGATAGTTATAGTAGCAGCTGGTAGGGAAGAGATAAGAGATCCTTGACTATGTATAGTGTTAACCATGATATTCCACCCAACGAGCCACTTTTTAGAAAGGATGGAAAGAATGTGAGATTCTTGTTGGGGAGGGAAGGATTGTGAGTCAGATCTAGAAAGCAGTGAGGTTGTGGGAGGTCAGATTCTGAGTTAAGGTGGGAGTGAAGGATAGTAAATAGGTGTAGTGTGTGAGAGAATAGAGTTAACAACTACAGTAATAGAGTTCAGGAAACCATGAAGTGGGCTAAGATCTGGGAGGGGTATTGTAAAGTATTTACATTTGTATGGAACAGCTATTATTTACAATAACATTAGAGCCACAGTCATATGACACAATCTATGTGATCTGGATAACAAGAATAGGGAGTATAGGACCTTGAGTAGTGTGCTAATGGACAACTAGTGAAATTAAGGACAGTAAAATAGCAATACACTACAAAAGAGAGAACAGGGGAAACCTGTCAAATGATACAATATAACCAGCCAAGCAAAAAAGACTAAACAGAAAGAAGAGGAATACAAAAATACTATTAAAATAAAAGATGTAAGAATAATGGGAAAAATAATAATACAAATATGCAATAACTTGCAGGTTGTCTGTAATAGCAAAGTGAAATTTGTCTCACTATCACAGCTGTTGGGATGCCCCCTTTTTGGGTCCAGCTCTGGTCTTTTCACAGGTCCAGGTTTTTTGTTTCATGGGTATTAAAAAAAAAAGCAGAAGAAGGAAGGAAGACAAGATGAAATTGGAAAGAAAGGAAGAAGGAATAAAACAAGAAAGTAGGAAAGAGAGGAAAAGGAATTTAAAGATAGAAATAATAAAAATTAAAAATATATAAAATTACTTAGAAAAATAACAACCAAAAAACCCCCCAAGACCCTCTTGTTGGTTCAAACTGGCCAAACCAGTTTTTCTGGTCTTGCTGGCTGCAGCAGACTGAGGGGCAATTGGTATGGCTTCTCTCTGTTCCTGATCTGCTCAGCCTGGTGGCTGCCCCCCCCCTGACCCCGCAACCCCTCACACCTTGGGTGAGGGGACGGGGTTACTGCTGTGGGCCGGGGTACAGGCGCATGCTCATCAAGGCTGCCTCAGTCCCACAGGTTTCTGAGCATACTCTTCCTTCCCAGTGCTATGGGAGTGCACAGGGCCTTTCGTACAACCACGGGTTCACTGCCTGGCTGTGTGGGGCTCTAGCTGGACCACTGCTGCAGGAGAATTCCCCAAACAGCACCTCTCTTTTCACTTTTTCTTTTTGAGAAATTCCTCCTACTCAATCCTGCTGCTCTGTACAATGGCCTGGCCTCTGGCACAGCCCAATTCTCCAGCCAGACTGGTGACTACTGGGGTCAGGGCCAGTCACTGCACGACTTTCAATTCTCCCCACCAAGCATCTACAGACTCCGTGGGTGCTCACAGCCCCTGTGTGTTTGCCACTTAGTCCTTATTCCCCTCTCTGCAACTTCAAGCAGCCAGGTCTCTCCCGGTGTTGCTCAAACCTTGTTTGGCTGGGGAGGGAGCAGTTGACCCAGCTCTCTCCCAAGGACCCTGTGGCACACCCAGTGGGTGCCCGGGCTGGGGCTGCAGCTGCGCTGGTCTCCACACTGGCCCCTGGGACCTTATTGTCCTGAAGTGTTCTCCTTGCCATCTGGTTTTTCAGTGTCTGCTGCAATTTTTGATCTCCTATTTTCATATATGCTGTGGTACTGTTGGCTGTTTGTTCTGTTTCTCTGTAGATTGGCTAGGTTTTTCTCCCGTGAGTAGGAGGAAGTGAAATCTGCTCCCTCCTACCATGCCGCCATCTTCCTCCCTGTTTTTCTTTTTAAAAATATTTCCCCTTAAATATAAATTTGTTTTTTCAGATCACAATGATAATACCTACTCATTGTAGAGAACATTAGAAAATACAGGCAAATAGCCATTTCTTTTCTTCCTCATTTTTGGACCTCAAGTAGACAGAGTTGAGCTAATCATATACCTTCTTGAGCTAATTATATATCCTTGGTCCTTGGAATGCTCCTCTAAAATTCAGAAAGGGTTACCTGCTGTGACAAATACCCACAAGTGTCAGTAGCTCAACCATGTAGAAATTTATATGTTGTTTATGTTCATTTTGTCTCAGCCAGGGTGGGGTGGGAAGTCTGCTCTGTCCAATCATTCTAATACTCAGGTTCCTTCCATGGTGCAGCTCCCTCCCCCACCCAGGCACTTCTAGGTTATATTAAACTCCCCAGAATAGTCTATACAGATCTCTACTTTTGTTTTCACCACCAAATAATATAATAGTGCATCTGGACTCATTTCCCTACTTGACTGTATTTTTTCAGAAAAAGGTGTGTTTTGTTAGTATTTATAACCCCAATAACATGCATGTCAAATGGATGTAATTAAAAAAATTGTTAAAATCACAATGTAAAAAATACAATGCTTACAAAAAAGACTAGAAAGAAGCATATCAAAATAGTGAGCTTCAAATAGTTTTACATAACAAATGTTACTATTATAGTCAGAAAAAAGAACACTCTAACAAATTACTCTAAAAAAGAAACAAGTAAATTCCTGAATTTTTTTCAACTCTTTGTTCCAACTGTTTTCTTTATCTGTTCCTATTTGTTATCTATTGTAGTTTCTACATATATAGTGGAGCTCATCTATAGTTTCCTTTTAATATTTTATAAAGGAAGGCTTTTATAAACCAGTAAAACAAAAAATAGAATATTTTAAGAAAAACAATTACATAGAGCATAAATCCTAATTTGTAGAAAAATCAGACACGTAGATACATGTTTCCTTAAAACATTGTGTTCATTGATATTTTACCCTTTTATTAATTTTAAACAAATTATTTGTATTTTTAACCTTCTTTGTTATCTAAAACATCTCTTTGCTTTTATAGTGGTTCTAGAGAAACATTCTTAGCACTTTTCAGATATAAAGTAAGTTCATGAAACATATCCTGGAAATCTGTGTAATTTAAATTTATTTTAGATTTGACAGATCTTAGCTCTGTTAATTTTAAGGTTTAATCACATTGCCTTGAGACCATGCTCACTAATATGGCTTTCTCCTCTTATCTCCTCATCTTAAGCCCACAATATCCTGCTCTCCTCCTAGATTTGGAAAGAATCAGGAACTCAGACTTCTGTTAAAATGACCACAGTGTACTTTATTTAATGATTTTGGTAGCTTGTGTTGCAATAAAATAAAAAAAAATCTACAAAATCCAAATATATAAAATTTCAAGTTTTCTTTCATTTTTTAAAAGTTTTACAAGAAAAATTATGTAACCAAGGAAAATTGTTCATTATGAAGCACTACTTTCCACTTCATTTCATCACAAATTGCAACTTACTTAACAGACTAAAATAACTATGGTACTCAAATACTCCACACACTGTGCTTTTAACTAGAGCACGTGGCACCGAAGCTCTGAGGCGGCAGCCTCCAGCCAGTGAAGACACTCTTACAATCTGAATGCTAAAGGAATGTTTGGATACATGAAGTTTGAATATATATATTTACAGGAAGAAAAAGAAAATTAATAACTCATTTACTTCTTCATTTTCAATAAAATTCCAAATACATTTATACAATGTTCACAGAGTAAAAGCACAAGAACTTCCAAGGTTATCATTTGGGTCCAGGCACTGTGCTCACACTGGGGGAAATGTCACACTGGTCCCTAAACACACATACAGGGGGTCTCTCAGACCTGATTTCTGTAATGGTCCCGGGAGAAAGAAGCACAGGAATGGCGATCAGAATGTCATGCAGAGAGCTGACCACAGGGAACTGAGAAATGATCGGTCCATTCTCTTCAGTTTGCTGTTCATCTGCCACCTGTTGCATTTTCTTTTTTTCAGAGATAGGTTTCAAATAAAAAAAATAAACAGGGAAAGGAGCACAAAATGTTTAAGGCAAATTAAGCAAATATAGAGCAGCTTCTCCTGGTGTTGAGTGGAAACGAGGATTTTACCCCAAATCCAACTTAGAAACAAACAAAATGAAGTGCAACCTCCTGAGGTTGAGTTGCTTATGTCATATACAAATTTTTGAAAATTGCTTTGCACCAAGTATTCTTTTTGGAATTTTAGATGAAAAACTTGTTGGTTACAAAGTGCATGATTTCGTGTTTCTAAATTAATAGTAGCTGAGGTAGTTAGATGTGAAACTTATGTACTTAAAATAATAAGAATGAAGGGCAAACATCAGTAGCATAAATCCTTGTCATCTGAAAGCAGGTTTATACGCTGCAATGGTATAATGCTGAGCAAAGTGCTTCTATTTTCCTATTAGATGTTACTAATTAAACTGGAACAGAAGTCATAATATTTGTTTCCAGTTTGCTTGGTAGGATGTCAGTACAAATGAATCCGTATCTTCCGTAATTTTGTTTGTAACTCATGCTTTCAGCATTTCTGCATTGAAGCTATAACATAAAAGGGCATTAGCTATTACTATTAATTTTTGATCTAAACTGTAAGAATATTGAATAAAAATTGAAAAACAATATCCATAGGAAGGACGATTTTGTTCTTACTTTTACAATATTTTTGTCTTAGCCCTAAATTCTATGTACTATTTGGTTTCAAAGTGGGAGGGAGACTCTGGCTCATTGGTTACCCTCCTTATTCTGAGAAAGGGAAAAACCTATTTGCATATTCATCATCATCTCTCTTTCTCCATGCTACTGAGCTGTCTGGCAACTGAGAAGAAAAGCAGAAACAATTTGGCAGAGGCAAAGTTCTCACCCAAGGTCCTGTCTCTTCCGCCTGCCCCCTTGTCTAAAGAGAGGATTGACCAAAAGAGCAGTTGACCAAAAGCTTCATTTTTCAGCTATCTCATGCCATCTAGATATGAAAGGAGTTATGTGACAACAATATGGATATAAGGAAGTTGGGAGATGTTCTTTTTCAGCAAGAGATTTGTCCATGTGTTTTTATCACTTGTTCATGGGATAGAATGTTAACTGGAAGTAGCCATGAAAGTTGACAACATTTAAAAAGCATCACACTTAGGATGATTATATAATGACTGGTCCATAGCAGCATAATCACATTTATCTTTGCTAAAACATAGTTTTCTAAGAGTCTCTGGTTTTCAGAGAAAATGGTGGAGATTTTCATGTGGGCTGGAAAACCTTAAAAAGAGTAAAAAAGTATGGGGCATTCAAATTTCCTTTTCCCCAGTAATTAGGTGTATAGTTTACATCTAATAACATACTCCCCACCCTGGTTTTTTTTCCTCTAGAATTTAGATTCTACCATTTCAAAGAGTTATCCAGCTCTGACACTGTTAGATTCTGTTTTTTGCACCTTTGTCGTAAAATCTCCCAATGACATGTCCTTCCCACCGCCATCCTCTAATCGGATCCAGTCCACATGAAAAGCTGCCACACCTGTTCTTGTTTCCAGGCCCCCTTGTCTAGTCACTTTCAGTTTTCTTGTGTAAAAAACAAAGGAAAGACATGGATATTTCCCTTCATAGCATCAAGGATATTCTGCTGCACTTTTAATTGGGAAAGTATTGATGACAGTAACTGGAAAAAAAAACAGAGAAGGCCAAGTTATTTCGATTCACTTTTATACTCACATTTGGAGTCTAAAAAAGGATATTTATCTAAGTCTGGTGTGGTGACATAAACTTTTATTAACGGATAGATAATTGCCTAGGTTAAATTCATGCTTCAGAATGCTTAATACCATACATTAGAAGTGTTTAACCAATCTGAAATTTTGATATATTACTGGCAACTAGATTCTGGAAACCAGAAGAGATTATGTTGAAAGTGTACATTGTGTCAGCTCTAGGCACAACATAATTTTTCAACCCTCTTGTCAAGATAACCTTTCTGAAACTTTATTTTCAAGAACATGCAAATTTGTTTTGCAAAGGAATATAATTATTTTGCAAAGGAATATTATTATTAAATAAGGACACAATGATAGCATTTATATATAACAACTTTGCTTTATGAAATCACATCATTAAAATATTATGTGTATTGTTAGTATAGTTCATGGGTGTGTTCTTACTTTATAATATTGCCTCCATGACTCAAAAAATAACAAATCATGTTATTTAGCACTAGTTCTTATCAGGACTAAGTATTTAAGTAAAAGAAAACATGTTACTTTGGGAGGAAATTGTCCAGGATGGCCTCTGTGGTGGTTTCCCCACCCTTTGTCCTTTAGCGGTGCTCCTAGCTATTCCATGTAAATACATGTGTATATCAATGTGTAGCTGCAGCCCTGTGTAAACACTCCTCTGATATATTTAAAATATTTATAATCTGGTAAATGAATCAACTCAGGAGGTCCAGACAGAAAGAAGGCTTTACATTCTTTAAAAGGATTGTAAAGGGAGAGAAGTGTCATCTCAGGGATGAAAGAGAATCCCACTGTAAACAACACAAAAATCTAATCTAAATAATATCTTTTAAAATTCTTTCCTCATTATGGTGGGTTCCAGATCACCATTTGGCAATCACTAATACTGAATCAGGGTACCATGCACACATTCTGAAAAATGTGGCATGGAATCAAGCATGCAAACTCCTTCCGTGCCAGAAGGAGCCAAGTTTTCTGGACATATATAATTAAATATTTTGTAAAATTTAGTTTGGCTAAGAGGAAAATTGCCATTCTATACAAAGCTTCTCAATGTTTGCATGAAAGAAGTTAAAGTTCTCATTTAAAAGCTGATAATTAAAAAGAGTTCTACATAGACCTTTGAAGAAAAAGTTTCGTTTTCATTAAGTGATCAAAATAATCATATTCTTTGCTTGGCAAATTATTGCTGTTGTGTTCCTAAACTGTCTCCACCTTCTCCAGCACAGCCTGGTTTCAGGACATGCATAGCTCTCCTTTGTGCTAACACTAGTTATCAAGGGTCGAAGCACTTTGAGAACTCTAAGTACTGTTCACAATACCCTTATGAGGTAGGTAGATAAATATTATCTCTGTTTTACATATGGGAAAATGAAGTGGAATTTGAGTTTCTGAGACTGACCAAGGATGAGGACTCGAGTGCTCAGACCCCCAGACCCTGTGTTCTGGTCCCTGGACCACACCCCTCCATGCCTTGGTCTCCAGAAATGAATCTGTTCCAGAGGGCAAAGGGTACTGTGTCACAGAATGTATTTAAGTATATTTAAAACAGTTGTATATTCAACACAGGGCCTTTTGGTTTTTTATTAAACCATAAATTTCATTCAATTATCACATAATAAAAGGTAACTGGAAAAAAAGCCCTAATGTTTTGTGGTTGGCAATTGATTGTCTCTTTGTTGTCAGTTCACCTAAACATTGGACTAAACATCCTATCAATAACATGAAGGCATAAATGATTTGGGAAAGGACTTAGTGAAGTAAAAATCTCAAGGAAAAAGCAAAACAAAGCCAAATTGAATTTGGGAGTAGCAGCTTTGCCATCCTGGAGGCTTTCACGGGTGTGTGACTAGCAAACAGGCCTGCCCTCCAAAGAGAATTTACAAAGCATGGTAATTAGCATAGAGCCATGAAACCCAGTAGCTGGAGCCCTTTGGTACAAGAGGTGGAGTATCCATTTGATTTCTGGGAAACTTCTGTATCTACTGGTAGGAGGGATCCAGGGAGGAAGGGAACTGCCTACTTCCTGAAGTCATTCTAAGTTGGCACTAAATGTAGGATTTGACACAACCAAAACACTTCCTAAGAACCCACAAACGTTTTGACTTTCTCTGGCAATTCCCTCATGATCTTTGCATAACTGAATAGCTTCCAGTGCTTGGTGTGTTTGCTTGTTGCCAATGCCTTGGGACAAGTTCTGCAACATAAGCACCCTTAAGAGAAAATTGGACTTAAAAGCTTGCCAGTTGTTCTGCCCAGCTTCAGAACAGTAAGTGAGGTAAGCACACAACATAAGTAAATACACGTGTTCACCCATCCAGAGCCAAATCTGATGAAACAAGGAAGAGCTGCCCACAAATAATCATAATCTCAAGCATCTTTTCTGGAAAGTGAATTTCCCTTTGATATCAGCTTTTGCTTTTTTCTGAGACTATAAAGGAAACACTAATATTCCAATACGCAATAACCAGTTGATCTTTGGCTATCAGAATGACATCAACCAACCAAAGAAAAAATGTATTTTTTTAATTTGGAAAAAAAAGATTTTTCTTCTCTTGAAACTATACAATTTACCATGAAGTAACTGCATCAAGCAGTTTAAACTATATTTATGCTTATAGGTATAAGAAATCCTTAAAATTTGCCCTGGCTGGTGTGGCTCAGTATATTGAGTGCTGGCCTGTGAACCAAAGAGTTGCTGGTTCAATTCTAGCTGGGGCACATGACTGGTTTGCAGGCCAGGTCCCCAGTAGGTGCTCAGGAGAGGCAACCACACATTGATGTTTCTCTCTCTCTTTCTTCTCTTCCCCTCTATCTAAAAATAGATAAATCAAATCTTTTAAAAAATCCTTAAAATTAAAACTTTCATTTGAAGAATAAAAGTTAACAAATTTGTATTTCCCTTGAACAAGTATGTCAAACTTTGTGAGTGATTAAGAGTGTGACTGGGGCAGAGGGATAATTATAAATATGAAGGGTGGAAAGGGGCTGAATGAAAAGGTTCCTTGCAAGGAAGGTGTTGAGTGGCAAGCCACCAGACCTGTTGCTCTGAAGGAAGTTTGTGGTACAATTAGGTCTGAACACACTTAGGACAGCCTCTCCAACTTCTCCCACTTATGTGTTTGTTGAAAGTAAGTAAAAATCAAATAGCATTGCTCTGCATTATTTCTCTTTGCACAACAAAGAGATTTTATTTAGCAGTAAAATATCACCAGCAATAGACTACTGCCCAAGAAAGTTAAATTCGATTACCTACAGCATCTGAGCCTCTTCTGTTTCTCTAGATAACACCAGACAACCAGATGAAAAACTGTATTATTCAAACGCCTCTATTTTCCCCAATATCCAGATGTGTGACATCACAAAGACCAAATTTACTCCTGGAGTGGCCTACTTCTTCACTTTTCATTGGGATATTTGTATTCATGAGACACTTCAGTTTGGTGAAGATGGTTTAGCAATCATCTGGAGAACTCAGGTGTTAAAAGCCCCCAATGAGAGGAAACTTAGTTGTGAGGATAATCAGAGCTTTAGGGCTGTCAATGGTCCAGCAGTTTTGTCTACACTGAAAAATTACTTAACTGTCCACTTTTTTTCACTTCCATTATTGTGAAAATAATTCTCACAAGAATTATTTTTCTAATTTGGGAATCAATGCAAAGACTAGATAATGACAGAATCAAGATCCAGGACATGTTTAAATGATTCAGTTAATAGTTGTAAAGCTAGTTTAGTGAATGTGAACACAGTGGTTTTTGGAATGTGATGATATATTTACAATGGAATCATGAGCAAAGCAGTGGCAACCCTGAATGTCATTGTTGTTAAAATGAGCAATAATTCAATGGTTCATGTTCTACAAGCAAGAGTACTTACACTACCTTAAAGTGCCGTATGTTATAACCAATCAGAAGCTATTGGCATCAGAGCTTTTGGCAACACAGGGGCCAGTGACCAAGCAGAAGTGTCATAGGGTAAAGTTCCTTTAAGGACAGAGTCTCAGACATTAAACAGCTGATGTCTCCTCTCTCTTTCCAATTCAGGCATGCCTTGGCCTTTCAGAAACTGACACATCTATTGTTATCGTTATAAAATGACAGGGGCTACCTTGAACTTCTGTTCCATAAAAAGGCAAATATTCCTGATAATGAGCTAACAGTTTTCCTCTTCAATCACACCCAGGACTCTACATTAATAAAAATCTTCTGTCCAACACTATTTGTAGTCACTCTTACTCATAAGCCTTGTAGAAGATAACTGTTTATTGCTCCTGTGTCTCCACAGTCAAGCAACTCTTTGTATATTAGAGTATCTTTGTGCCTATTTTGGCTCTGGAGTTCAGGAAACTAATATTTTCTTCAACTTACTAATTTCCATCGCCTTGCAACTGAAAATAAGTCACCTGGTGGTAGGCCACCATTTTACCATTAAATTTTAGTGTTTGTGCCAAGAGCTAGTTCTGAAAATGACTTGCCAGAGGAGGGGATGCAGCATGACACTGGTGCCTAAAACTGGACTATCACTCAATAGTTCTTGGTACATCTTGGAGTTAATCACCAAGATGATCACTTAGGAAGGAGAAACATCTTTGAAACACAAGGAAAATGAACCCTGCTTCTTCTTTTTATTTTTCTGTTAGAGTGCATGTTGGATACATCTGATGAGTTTTACTCATTTATCTATGGTTAACTCCTGAAATGATCATAGCAAAAACAATCAGAGAACTTTGTAACAACATATAGGTGCTTGACTTTGTTCCAAAATCTGAAACTATAATGTGAAATCAGTTCATTCTTACCTTGCAGCTCAAAGTTCTCTTTAAAAAACAGAGAAGCAAGAGGGAAAGAACCATGATTTTTAATTGGGAGCTCTGTTTAGTTATAAGTGAGTTAAGAATGTGAAATTGGTGATTTTAGACCTTGCAATCAAGGCTTTGCAAGTGTCTAGGAGGCGACAGGAGATCCTATCCACACACAAATGCATCTACATTTGAAACTGGCAATGTCATCACCTTGGAAGGCAGAAATTAATTTATTCAATTGCTATATCCATACAGATTTTACTTCTGAAATTTGATTTTTATGAATTTGTATTACAATGTTGACAATGGTACTCTCAAGAAATTAAGTAAGGGCAGTGGCTATACTCAGATCAATCATTAAACAGATGACAATACCATTTTTTTCACTTTCAATCACAAGTAAATTTGTATTCATTTATAGTGAGTCCCTATGACCCAATACTCATTTTCTGAGCTATTCAAGCCCCCAGGAATCCACTGATGCTTTTTTACTTTTTTTTTTCAAAAGCAGTACTTACTGGCAACAGCAAATGAAATGGATGAATATTCAGAGCATGAATGATGAGGAAGCAGGTAGCACAAGTTCATGAGTGCACTACTTCAAAGGGGTCTTTCTCTTTAGGCCTGGGCACATCACCCCATGACACAGAATGAAGTGCTCCTTTCCACTAACTGATTAATTTTCCCTTGCTGTAGCTGGGCTACAAAATTACAAGTCAAGAATTTGCAAGATTCAAGGGTCTGTTGAATTAATTAATGCAAATCACCTTCAGTAAAGCTTGACAAGTTCTGAGACAGTTCTGTAAGAAAAGAAGGGAATCAATGGCATCAGCAGTATACTACAGCTTGTGATAGTCCGGGCTTGCTGTGTGAGTGTGGCTGGCTGGGTCCCCTTCCCCCTTCTCAAGGCAGGAGAGGTTTCTTTCTTTTCACACAACACCAAGCCTTGGATTCAAAGCAAAGAAAATGTTTCACCCCAGCATTTCACGAAGTACTTCAGAGAGATCCATTTCCTTTTCTATGCACAATACAGTAGAAGGGTTAATAAGGGAAGTGGACTATTTTAGTTCTTTGAAAGAAGGGTATAAAATGACAATTCTTTGACTAGCTGACAGACCTCCTTTGGTTACAGGAGGATGTGCTATTGCTCCCAACTTGAATAGAATAAGAACACACAGTGGGCCAGATAGAAAGCCACAGGTCGCAGGTTAATTGCTAAGTTAATGCAACAGCACCTAACACACCCAAAAGCAAGTGCTCATTTTCCAGAATCACAACTGATTGAAATGCCTGTGTTGATTAAGACATGTTCTACTGGTTTTTAATCAAATAGGAATTTCTTAAAATAACAGAAACCCAGAATATATTTTCAGCACACTTAGGGTTGTTTTAGAATGTACTGATATTGAATTAATCTGAAATAATTAAGTGTTGATTTGATACAACTTCATACCAGAATGCCATTAGAACAGTAAGATTAAATTAGCTTAAACTCAACACCTCTATTTGTTAATATTTGTAGCACTTAAATACAAATTCGATTAGTCTCATTTTAATGGAAATCAAGCAATGGAGATAGAAGGGGACCACCAGCTTAATTTTGTAGACAAGTGTGTGATAAAAACATGAAAGCTTACATTTTCTGAAATTCTAATAACAGAGTAAGTGACAGGTTTCAATAATAGCACAAGAGAAAATTTGTGTTGGCACTGTGCTGGTAATATTTGCTTATGAAGTTGATTAATCAGTTTTGATGCTAATCTCTTGTTAAATGTGACCTTTGTTCTGCAGACATTGAATCAGAAACTATGCCCTTGTCATCCAGTGCAATGGCTAAAAAAGCAGTCAATAATCAGGGTAACGGGGGCATAAATCTAAAAATTGTTTATGATTAAACATGATTAAGTCAACTGTTTTATTGATACCTAATGGGACTCACCAAAGAATTCTTTGAATTATTTGGAACTTGTGAAAATTAATATGATTTTTCTCTCATTCCTTTTACTCCATAGAGGACCTATGGGTTTATACATTCCCTGACCAGAATTGTTTCACTTGGAAAAATTTAGTTATGCAAGTCAACAGTTATCTCTAAACAATGAACCCCTTAGTGATGTGGGAAGCCAATCACTGTGGGCCACACTGCAGAGAGCCTTGGATTAGATATAATGGCATCATTGGTATCCACACAGGGTAGGTCTGATTGTCCTGACTCCTGAAGGTAAGGCTGCACAGGGTTGCTCTTCAGGGCATCCAAAGAGTGACTTTAGCACAACCTCTCAGGTTGCAATAACTGTGGTTAATGTTGGGAAATTTGTTATTCCTAAATAAGTAGTATGCTGGAGACCTACTGTATAGGCTAATGAAGGATGTTTCCTGAAGGACAGAGAAGTAGCCTATTCAAAAATTCTTCAGACATTTTAGAGGCATCTAATTTCATGCTTCTTCTTAAAAGAAATTCTCAGGAATACCCCCAAAGTTTAACCAGAGTTGATTGTTTCGAGCCAAATGTTATGTGCCAAAAGAGAATTTTAACTTTTTCATTGCTTTGTGACCTTGATTTAAAAATATCTAGTGTTGGAGTGGCATAAAAAGAAATGATAAAATTAATTTTCTCTTTATAGGCATTGTTTATTTATCTTTGACTTATATCATTACCTCATGTTTGTTACTGTGTGTGGCAATTATTCATTGGGAGGTTTACATAATACAATCTTGGAAGTGCTTATGTTTCTTTACTGCTGTGATATAGGATTAAATATAGGTAGTAGAAAGAGCAGTGTGGTAGAGCAGAAAAGAGGTAGTGTTAAAGTCAGAAGAGTCTTAGTCTGCTACTAACAGCCAGGTGTGAACTGTTGGAATGTGAGATTCGTTTTGCACTTGGCCATGTATTGCCCAGCACGAATCATATAGGTGATGCTTTTTGAATGAATGACTGAAGGAATCCTGACTACAAACACTCCCTAAACTCTTTAAAGCTCAGTTGTTTCATTTACAAAAGTGTGTGGAAGTAACAATAGAAATTGGTGACTTCTAACTTAATACAACTTCATAAAGATCTGATTAAGTCTTATCAAAGGAAGATAGATGATTACTAAGATTTTTAATACATTAAATTCAGATTAACTGCCATCAGGGTTGAGAAAATTTTTGGTTTATTATTGGCTACCTTTTTAGCATCAGTTCAAACAACAACACCCACAGCTTACTATACAATATCATTAAATGGGCTATAACTCTGTCTTCCAATAGAATGCAGACATGTTACACCTAACGAGAGGAGGGAGATGAAACATCAATTATTTTATAATCAGTTCAACAAATATTTGCCAAACATTTACTATATTCTTTGCATCTAAACTTTCAATCTAAGGTAAGGTTCCTAGATTTATATGATGGGTCAAGCTAGTGACCCATAATACTATTAAATTTTGTGACCTGCAAAATACCAAATAAATAAAATCTAGGGAAAAAATTATAGCAATGGAATAAAATAATGACACTTTAAAGATTTGTTGATCTATCTTTCCTTCATTTTTTCCTTTCTCTCTCTCTCTCTGGTGAGGATGTCACAGGAAGTAGTGGGGCTTAGTTATCTTTTAGTCTGCCTCATTGGATGACAGTAGCATCCATGTATGGAATATAAGTGAAGAACCATCAAGTTAATTTATATTTGTTACTTACTTTAGTGTAGAGCAGGGCTGTGAAGGGCAACAGCTGTCTAGGATGGAAGAGTACGATTGATTTGCATACTATGAATTAGGGAGTTGAAGTAAAATTCAGTTACAGATGGTAGAGACTCTCATTTGTCATCAATGACATTTTTTTTTATTTTAGACATTTCATTTAGAAAGGCATCTTTGACTTTTAAATGAAAATTTCTTTGAAAAATGTGGTCTTCAGACCATAATTTTGTTTTCCCTGAAACCTTGACAAATCAGAAATAGATTTTGGTAGGAAAATAGTCTTTGGTCTTCTAAAAGGATTCACAATTGTTAAAAGTTATTACAAGTTGTGCTCAACTCTTATCTCCACTATTTCCTAGCTGTGGGACCTCCGGCCATTTATTAATATCTCTGAGTTTAAGTTTTGTCATCTGCAAATTGTACTTTGCTCATAGATGGTTGTGAGGGTTAAATCAGATCACATACATAAGCTCTTTAGAGCAGCACTGAGCATACGATCCCACTCTTGATCATGGAAAACTACTCATATGGGGAACTGAACTGTAAAAAAAAAATCAAAGAGAAAAAGAATCAAAAAGCAAAAATTTGATTTAGCCAGTGTTCCTGATGTATTATGTCCATAAAATATCTTAGCTAAACAATTAGACATTTTAGCGACATTAAACCATCACTTATTTAGCAGAACTTAGGCCACAGAACATTGGCTCAAGTTTTTTATATTTTTGGGCTAGATCACTGGATACAATATAACAAAATCTGATTTTTTTTTTCATTTTGGAATCTAGAGAAAGCTTCAGTGGATGGTGAAATAATGTGATGCCTCATACACTCAAGGGAGAATTTCTGAACCCCTCATTTCTGTGGGCAAATGGCTCATTGCCACTTCTTCTGCTTGGCTTTCTGCTGTGAGAGCAGGTTGGATGTGAACTAGCCTAATTGCTATAATTAGCAAAAATAAATGGCTCATTGTGTTTTATATGATTCTACCCACATTCCACAGAGTTTTACTTTTGAATGAATAATTATGCTGTTGAGGCTGTTGACACAGGTCCATATTGAGATTTCCCACATGCCCATTTTTAGGTGGCATCTGGACAAGAGCCATGTCCAGAGAGAGTCTGCTGTGGATGATGCAGTTGGCATGAGTGAGGAGAGGAGATGCAACTGACTATATAATTTCTCAGCCTGATATAGGTAAGGACCAGAGATTTGAAAGTGGGGGTGGGGGATAAGGGGTGGTGGTCCTTAGCCATTTTGAAATGCTCCAACTTTAGATGGGGGGAGGGGTGTTATGAGTCACAGATTGGCTAAAGAAATCATTTTGATTGTTTTCAAAGTGACATTGGATTGCTGAAGATAAACGAATAAGAGTTGATCTGCATCCATCACCGAAATTATAGAAACAACCACTTCAGTCCTGCTGTGTTTTCACCATGCTTGTTAACCATGCTCCAAGCTCTATTTCTGAAAGGCAGTCTGAGCTATTTTTAAAAAGGCTCTAAGGAACTCTCCTCAGAAACATAAAAATGCAGGCATCTCATCCAAGCTTTGTATAGAAACAGTAATGGCTAATGACAAAGATGTGTGAGTATGCAGGGGAGCACACATTTAGTCTGGAAAATGGCTCATTAGAAAAAAGTCTCTGGATTATTGTCTAATTTTTGTTAGAGCTTCTTTCTACTCAATGGCATTTGGTACATTCAAAGGCAAATGTGTAACCTTACATAACCCTGATAAGGGCACCAGAGATTTTCTTTGCTCAATTGAGTCAGTTTAGAGAAAGAACTTTGAAATGACTCAAAACTATTCTTTTCAGCTGCTTAAAACATCAGATCCTTAATAAGTGGTAAAGCTCATTCAAGCTAAAAATGCTAGTTGTATCTAGATATTTCCAACTGAAGTTCACAGGTGTGTTGCTGTCTTACAGACAGGTACTGTATACTTGGGCTGGTGTTGAAAAATGAAGAGGAACAATTTTTTTTAATCTAAAGTTCATGTGTTAGTAACATGCCAATTTATATTCATAAAAGGAGAGCATATACTTTACCCTTTTCATCTGTTATTTTATGGTGTGCATGTGTGTGATATACAACATATACACATATATATGATTATTTTTAAAAACCATCATTGAGATTTCAATTTTTCCCATTCATTTTTAAATGCTCAGTACTATCACTTCATTTATTCAGATCAAAATAAATTGAGCATTTAGAAATTAAGCATAAATACTTCACTCTACTTTTATCTTCAGATTACCTTTCTATTTTATATTTCCCTAATACTTGAACTGCATATTCTTTTCATGTCAGTAAAAAATTATATTTGTTGAAGCTCATGGCATTATTATAAATGAATAATAACTGAGTATCTGCAAAGTCAACATTACTGAACTAGAAAATACATAGTTAAGTGGGACAATGTAAATGTGTGAAGAGAATTTAAAGGACATAGTCATTGGGGGGGACCAAACTTTGACTTACATAAAAATTATTTTTTCCTTCCACTCAAATGCTTGAAATTTGTGTGGTTAAGATATATATGTGCTTTAATCTTAAATATGGTTCCATTTAGAAATGCTAATTTGAAAGTGAGAGAAATTTATAATATTTTCTTTTAGAAAATTTCATGGTCTTATGCAAAAAATGAGTCCTAAGATTAAAGAAATCCAGGAAACTCATGCACAGGAAGCTGGAACTCACAGCATTTCCAGTTTTTATGCAAACCATGGCTTCTTCCTTTTGGGTTCCCCAGTTCCTCTTTGTGGAGGGTTTAGTGGCAGATTGAAAATGAAATCTTAGGAAGAACTAAAATATAAATACAAACATCAAACTTTGTTCCTTTATACATTGACAATGTCTCTTTAAATCCTAATACTTTAAACTCTCTGTTATCTGTGTATCTAGAAACTATTGAGTTGTCATCACCACACAGCGTGGTAGCAGTGCTTTCTAAGTCATGGAACTAAGAGTAAATTATGATTAACCTTGGAAGTAAGGATTTTTTTGTTCCTATAATCATGAGAAAGCTTGTAATTCATTATATATAGAAAATATCATTTCCTTAACAAGAATTTTGACTAACTGAAACACAACCTTCAAGTATTTTGGATAACAGAGTATTTATAGTATTTGGGAAATCATTGAAAAATTCAAACTTCTTACACCTTCCTGACTGCATTCTCATCTCCAAAACAAAGCACAGCACATAGTTTTTATTATTCACATAGCACTTATTTTGACTCTTAACATGCTCAATGGGGGATGAAGTTGAGAAATGATTTAGGACTTACATGATTGAAGAGTGATGGGGCCTGTGGCGTTTGTGTTGATTGACACCATTATTCTCTTATTGGCTATTTGCTCATGAAATCAAAGGTATAGTTCAACTGAGCAATTCAATTTCCAAAGATCATCAATTAAAAGTTGTCTTGGAAATAATAAAGTTAGTAACTCATGGTTCTGCACAAATGTGAAGAATTTATCAATATAATCATTTTTTTCCTTCTATAATGGGGGTAGAATGTTTTCATCAATTGCTGACAAGAGGAATATCTTCCTGGGCCTTTACTGGTGACTAGGTAATCTTTTCATATCCGAACAAAAGATTATTGTTTTTTAGTGAAAATATCTTGCTTGGAGGATCAAATCATGGCGTAATAGGAAAGTCTATTTACGGATAAAAATTGTCTATCTTTTAAACATTGCTTTGGGGCTTTGAACCAAAAGAAGTCCTAGGTTGAGTGCTCTGTCATTTCCTGTGGATGTCATCTTGGGGACAGCAGTCTCTGTATGACACATCCATTAGGGGTGGTGGCTCTAGAACTTGACTATTTTAATTAATTGGACAGTCCCAACAACTGGATAATTAAGTTAAACTGAACTTCCCCCCCTTTTTTGGAGACTTGTCTAATATTTAATATGTCAGTTGGGTTAATATAAAACCAGGGAAGAAAATTAAGACATCTTCCACTGTGGTCAGGTTTGTCATAATGGTTAGATGAAAATAATCATTTACATGTTTGACTTCCTGGGAAACAATGGCCAGTCTTGACAAGCCCTTTCTAGTTAAGCTGATTCTCTCATCACCTGATATTCTGATAGCACCCCTGGCCAGGTTCCTAGGGGCACCGACATGGCAAAGCAGGTTGCTCTTGCAAGAGACAAGTGTTCTCAATCTGCTGAGGCTGGCTGATGGAATTTGTGGACCAGTTTCTGACATCCCAAGTAATTATGATGCTTAAAGTATTTTAAATGATTCCAGGTCTATAAAAAAAGTGATGATGCCTATATGTATACCCTATATTTTTTATTACAAAAATATTGAAATAATCCATGAGTTATTCCACTCTGCACCAACTATAAAAAAATACTATCAAAGTTTGACTGGCACTTTTAATGCAACAAAAAGCACCATGACTGAGGACACTGGAAACAGAAAGCGGGGAATGTTTACTTGCTGTGCAGAGGTATTTAAAACCAGAAGCTTGTTGTAAGAGTACAACTTTACAAATGATTCAAATAGAAATCTTAGCTGGATCTAGTGATAAGCCCTCAATCAGTCCAGAAGGGTTTTCTCATAGCATATTCACTGCATTTGTCTGCTCATACTTACTAAACAGTGTCCCAAAGCCTCTAAAAGACACATCACTTTGACCTTGAATTGGTGGTGGTGGGACGGGGGGAATCTGTACACAGGAGAACTTGATTGTTCATTCTAGCTTCTGTTTCGTGGGGCTCATGCCACTCATTCTGTTATCCATGTCAATCCCATCATTGGATGGTGTTTGGCACTAGAAAGATGAGGCATGGCGTGTTCTGGAATTGAGCCTGCCAGTGATCACACAGAGCCTCGCATTCTGTGACCTCAAACATCCAGTTACAGCCTGGTCTTCTCCCGCAGATCTGCTCTTATGTTCCCATGTGAGCTGCACTGACTGAGAAAACAGACGCTCATTTTGCCTTTTTTCCCACTTCCTCTTCCTGTATTTACTAAATTTTTTGCAGTTCAGCACTGAATCATGATTACCATTTAATTTACATCTCTAAGTTATTGAGCTCATTCATTGGTCTTGCCCAAAGCCATACATGTGCTGCATAGGATTTCTGTCATAAAAGATATTCTCAACTGAAATTTTAAAATAAAAGACAAATCCTGAAATGTGTTGAAAACAAGCCATGCCATCAATTCTAATACACATGTAAACACACTTGAGTTTGCTGTCCACTGGACAGACTTTTCACACATGGTATTGGTTTCCAAATGACAATGGTTTAGGAATTCTTATCTAAGCAGTACTACTTTTTTCCTGGAGTCTTGAGGGATATATTCTCTTTCTCTTTGTTTTTGTATTCCTGTGAGAATCAGAGCTTTGCATCAAGAAAAATCACCTAAGCTATTTTGACAGAGGACTGGTGTGTGCATGTGTGTATGTGTGTATAACTAAAGATATTTTTATGCAAATATCAGTTAATTTCATCAAAACACCCTATTGATTAGAGGCAACATTTTCCATAATCATAGGACCCTCTGGTAGATGCACTGAAAGACAGTGCAGGAGAAGTTGGTAGCAACAAGGAGTCCCTACTAAGCTGGCATATTCCCTCTGGGTGGAGGAGACCGTAGGGCTGCTGATTTGAAAGAAGACCAGCAGGAGGCAGTCCGCTGGTGGAGGGTCAGACAGTAATCACTAGGACGGTCAACCTATGAGCCTGACAGCTCATCTCCCTACACTAGAATAGAGTTTCATCATTGCCACAGCCCTGCCGTTGCCCCTTTATCTGGCAGTTGTGGCTCCTCCAAGTCTTTTTGTTTTACAAAGTGGTTTCATACTCCAACCGCTCCTGAGTAAGAGCATCATCTTTGTACTGCAGCCTTGGAGGAGATGGGGAACATTCAAAGGCTAAAATGGCCTTTCGGAGACTTCGGTCCAAAACATGTCTCTCCCATGCTGGGTACCTATTCCTAAACAGGTCAATTTTAATGACAGATTCTTCGATCCGTGGTGGGCGAGATGATGGTGTGGATGGAGCTGTGGGTCTCACCTGAAAGACAGGCACACACCCATCCCGCTCTGCAAATTTCTGGTCGCGGTCACTGACAACACTGCGGTTGTTGGAGATGGACCGCAGAGTACTTGTGGCCACTTCTGGAGGCAGAGTGAAGGCGGTGACTGGGTCCTCACAAGCACAACTTGGTGACTGCCCGAATCTGGGTCCATTGGGATGAAAGAAGGCATAATACATCAGCATAAAAACAACGCCAGTTAAAAAGCTGCTGAACACCACACACAGCGCTGGGATGGCAAATGCATCCGCAATCTGGGGAGCCTTGTAGAGGTACCAGAGGGCACTCAAGGCTGTATTTTCCAATAGGATCACAAAATAGTAAATAAAGAGCCTGCAGCGTGTCCTGCCTTCCTTGACGTTGAACCAGCTGAAGATGTAAATGATCCCCACCACCATGTCAAACACGATCTCTTCCCATTTGGTGATACAGAATTCTGTCTCACAGTGGACGATCCAGAAGGTCATGATGCACCAGTGAAGGACAATGAAGATCCCAAAGTATAGCTGGAAAACCGAGGCAAAAAGGGCAAAGGTGATGACCCTGGCAGCAATAGTGAAGAAGTGCCAGCAGAACTGGATGACAACAGCCATGTAGCTGATGGGCTTCTTGTCATCTCGAGAGTCCCGGAGGGCCTTCTGGTACGAGGCCAAGGCCCAAGCCAAAGACACAAGGGAAGCTGCTGCTGTGAAACCTACAAAGGCAAACAGGAAGACATTCTGTCAAAAGTGAGATGTGGTGTGTCTTCAGGAAATATAATCATGTGGGCTGGGGGCTTGAGACAGGCTAGCTTTCATCTCAGCAAAACTCGTAATTTCTTTGGGTTTTAGCTGGACTAAACACTTAGGTGGAGCTCCTAGTATCTGTCCTCTATGGGGCCCAACCATATGGAGCTAAAGGAAATGCTATTCAATGCCATCATGGGGTGTAGGATCTGGAAATGGGGGGAGGTTTAACTTTCCATGTATTTGGTAAATAGGCTTAGGAGATAGTCTTGTGTAGTGAGAATATAATTGTGGAGTGGAAGTTCTACATATTACCTGAATGACTTTGGGCAATTGTTTAAACTGGTGTCCTTTATAAAGTAGGTGATCTCCAAGGCTCCCTGCCAGCTCTGAGAGTCTGTGATCAAAAGGCATGAATAATGCCAGGAAACTTGAGGGGCTAGCTGGTTTACCTTTCTGCTTCTAAACAAGAAAGTTGACTGCTTCCTAAAATAAGAAAAGGAATCCATAGACCCTCCTTTGTAGTGTTTCCTGTGATATCTGATGTGGAGTCTGTCCTAATATAATCTGACACTCTTCGCTCAGTCTTACCCTTTTTTTGAGCAAACAAAAATGTTTGCTTACTCTTATCTCTTATTTGTTTATAAATTAAAGATTGTATAGAAATCACTTCTCAACCACTTATTATTGATCAGTCCAATTGATTAGTATTGGTCCTTAAAGTATGTTTCCAAAATTTAAAAATCATTTGTATTTCGTCCACTCTTGCTCCATTTATCTCATTTAAAACATTGTCTCTATGGTCCAGACATCTACAGGGCTCACTAAAAACACAATGGCCTCTTTCAGGAGGGGGCTTGTGTGGACAATCCCACTTTGTCACTTAAATGTTATAGTAATTTACGCTTGCAGCATTACTTAATGAGTTATACCAAAACTTACCAATACTACAAATGGTTTTTTGTGTTCTAAAATCCTGCTGGTTTTCTTCAGCAGACTCTGTTACTGATCATGACCAGGCCAACTTATAGTCTTTCTCTCTCTATGGAAATAATAGAAGGGGGATTGCCAAGAACTTATAATAGGATTCGTACTTTCTTTTTCATATTTTGTTAGAGAAAAGCTGTTATCTATGGTCCTTGAAAAATCAATTTAAAAATGACTGTTATTGTAAAGAGCCACACTAACTGATAGAAAAAAAAAACATTCAATCTCAATAATTATTTCTTACACATTCTCCTTGAGTAAGATGGACTCCAAAAAACAGTTATCAATAAAGGATATAGTTTCCAACATCCACTTTTCATACCTATTCCTAATAAAACCAGTAAAATGCTTACATGTTGTGCTGGACCTTCAGTTCTTTTTTTTTCTGGTCAGCACAAAAAAATCTTTATTACCATAACTTTCAGGAAGTTGCCAATATTTTTAGGTCGGTTAGAGACCAATACACAAAGGAGTTTATGTTAATGCAATTTCTATGCGGTGGAAACACCTACATCAGTTAAAAAGCAAATTCACGAGCGAAAAGAGAGGGAAGGAGGAAATGTTTACAAAAGAAGAAAGAAGGTGAGTTGATGGGAAATAAAAGGTGATGCAATAATGACTGTGTGAACGATACACTTATTACCAGTTTGGAATATAAGAACAAAAGTTGTGTCATTTTCAGTTCAACACCTTTGTGTTGCACAAAAGGCACCCACGACCTCGCTTCTTATCAATACCATTAGCTATGGTACAGATTGTTTCTTGAACAGATTGTATTCTCCTCATGCGTTTAAACTGTGCACAGATTGCTGCTTCTCCATTGGCACAGCCTGTCTTTTTTCCACCTGCCTGCATCCTGTAGGGAGGCTCTTAAGCACAGCGCCACCTTCAGGAAGATTATGGCATTGTCTGTCAGGCTTGAAAAAAACAAGGAGCCACTGGACTTGATTAGGACTGTAAAATCAGGGTACCAGATTGCACAGGAAAATGTTATTAATGGCTCTTTGTCAAACCGGTGAAAAAGAATTAAAACAATTTTACGTACACAGCACCATAATATTATCTGTTGTCAGATTTAAAAGAACTGGAAATTAGCTTAGTTCAGATTCCCCTGTAATTTTCATACCTCTTATTAATTCAGCCTTTTTTCACACTCAAGGAACTTGTTCAGACACTATTCTGGCAGTAGAAAAATGAAGATTTTCTACCAGCTTTGCTTTCTAAGTATCTTACAATTTAAGAAGGCTGAATCACAGGTAAATTTCATGCCCATCATGACCATTTCCTTCATGAATTCTCTGCTTTAGCAACAATTATAATTTCCCTTGTTCATTTGATTAGAATTTTCTTTTTCATATCTTTAGCAATTAGGTTTTAAAAGACAAATATACGCCTGCACAGAAAATATGGGGCCATTTCAGAGTTACTCCTCATTACAAATTTATACCTGCCATGAAATTCTTACTTATTTTGCTTTTTACACAATAATGTCAGCTCAATTGTTTCAAACGCCAAGAAAGATTCCCTCAGCAAGGCACCACCAGTATTATTGCAATAGAATTCTCTGGAACTTCTAATGCAAAGTGGCCTAGTGTTTAAACACAGAATTCTAAGTACTGTTTTATGTAACAATGTATATTTTACATTTTTATTTGAAAACAATTTTTATGTTGAAATCCTACCTCCTAAAGGTGATGGTATTAGTAGCTGGAAACTTTGGGAGTTGGTTAGGTTATGAGGGTGGGGCCCTCATGAAGGAGATTAGTGCCCTTATAAAAGAGGCTCCAAGAGATTCTTAGCCCCTTCACCACATGAGGACACAGGGAGAAGGCTTGGTTGTGAACCAGGACATAGGTCCTCACTGGAATGCGACTATGCTGGTGCCTTAATCTTGGACTTGCAGCCTCCAGAAATGTAAGAAATAAACTTCTGTTGTTTATAAGCCACTCAGGCTGTTGTATTTTGTTATAGCTGCCTGAAAATGGCCCTTTACCCTAAAAAAAAAATCAATGTCTTTTTCCTATGAATAGGGATACTTTAGATAACCACAAAAATTTATCTTTAGTCAGTTTAACATTGATGCAATAGGTTTTTTTTCTAACCCACCATCAATATTTGAGTTTCACCTATTATCCTTGACCATATCTATTACAGGATTTTCTCTTCTGGTAGAGAATTAAGCCTAGAATCAGCGATTATATTTAGCTCTCTTAATAATTTAGTTTTCTTTAATCTGGAATATTTCCACAGACTTTGCCTTTTACGACATTGACATGTTTGAAGAGAACAATACCTCAAAAAAAGTGTTCCTTCTTTTGGATTTGTCTGTTGTTTCCTCATGGTTAGATTCAGGTTCTGCATTCCAAGTTGGAATATGTGACACTGAAAAATACTTTCTTCCACACATCATTAAAATTCTAAAATGTAAAGATTCTTTTGGTAGTTCCAAAAAGTATATAATGTGTTTGTCAGTTCTTTCTTTCAAAAAAAATGAATAGCATATTATTCATGAAAACTTTACTCAAATCTACAAAAACAGCTACAGAAGATTCAATGGAATTATAGTATTTATTAAAATGTTTAAATAGATTATAAGACCTCAGCTTAGTGCCTTGATGTCATTTTATTGAATAGAAACTGAGTCCTTAATAGTATATCAGTAATTATACAAATACTTTCCTATATTTCCAACATATAGTAAGTATGCTATTTGTGGAATTCACTTACTCATTAATATATTTATGAGACTATGATAGAATATAATGGATCAAGATGCTGTTTGGTATAAATTCAAGGAGAAGAAAATGTAGTAGTAGGCAAAAAGTCCAATGCTCAGTTATAATTTCCTTACTGAGGAGAATAAACACTGAAATTTGTCCATCTGGTATAGGATTTATAAATAAGATGTTATAGTGCATAAGTCTTAAATTATTGATAAACATTGATTGAATGAAAATTATTTCAAGACAAATAATATTCAGAACAGAGAAACTGATTTAAAAATAATGGCAAAAATTTCTTTCTAATATTTTGCAAAGTTATATTAAGCCAAGCATTCTTAAAATATTTTCCTTGACTTACCTCCTTGAGAAGGTAAAAGAAATTCTGTTGTCAAATAAGTATGTGAAATGCTATAAGTTTTCATCTTTGAAATTAAAAATCATTTCTAGCCAATTAAGGCTTTGAGAAATCCTACAGTTAAAAGAAATAAAGACAACTAGTTGAAACAAAACAAAACAAAACTGAGTCTTACTTTGAAAGGTTAAATGATTTAGCTTCCTTCCTATCCCCCACCCTCTTCCAAAGTTAACCCTCCTGCTTCTTTGGAAAAAGGACCCTTCCTGTCAGCTACCTCTTTTCTCTGAATATTCCAGCTCCTCCTCTCTAAGAGCTCCTTCCTAATGCTTATGAATCTATAACAAGCCTCCTTTGTCCCATAAAACACTCTTCACTAGGTTTATCTCTTCTCCTTTTTTCAGACTTGTCTCTTACCTGTTTTCCTCCCATTTTTTTTTTTTTTTTTGTTTCTTGCTGCCCCATTTTTATCTGCTTATCCTTGAGATATTGGCACTGCTGGTGAGGCTGTCCCTGGTCCCCTTGCCATCTCAGCCTCTGTCTGAGGGATTCCTCATAGTCCCATGCCTTGAACCCTTTCTTCCACCTCAGCAAATGCCCATTCCTCCCACCAAATGTGTCTAACTATTTACCTGGGACCTCACAAGCCTACAGTCTATGCATGCTTGATGTACACATGCTTCAATATTTGTAATCTAGCTCTAGATGACATTTGCTTCTCCTTGTTGAAAGAAGACAATTCTCCCCTTATGTTCCCTGTTGTTACTATAATACCTTTCTCAGAAAGAGAGGAAACATGAATTTCCAGATTGGCTGCCAGAGTTCTAAGAAGATGTTTTATGAGAGCTTACTAAAATGTCATTTTACCAAGCCACCCTAACCCAAAGCTTGACAGTGTGTGCCATTTTGGTGCATTGCATCTCAAGAGGTCCAGGATATACCACTGTGGTATGAAAGCCATTTTCAGCTGAAGGAGTCTGAGGTTTTGAAATTTCTTCTCTGTCTAAATGCAGAGCCTCCCTATCAAAAACTTAATTGTTATAAATCCTCTCCCTCGGAGCCCCTCTAATCTTTTCTGTGAGAGAAGTTGGTACCACTTCTGAACATTGTCACAAAATGATTGTATCTCCTATCTATTTTCCTAAAAGTCCTTCATATTTCCCCAAAAATCATTTGTGTGTCCATAAATACCTTACTCCCCTACTTCTAAAAGTTATTTGTTCTGCTGGAAGCACTCCTTTTCACCCCCTATTAAGAGAGTACATAATCCCCTAATTCTAACCACCTCCTTGAGTCACATTTCTTTGTGAACTTCTGTGCAGCACATATGAAATTGCATAGGCAATTCACATAATTATATGTAAATTTGTCCATGTTATTTGCATGCCTTTAAGTACTGAACCTTAGAGTATATAGGAAAAGTTTTTCTTCCCAGAAAACTGCTGCCACTGAATTGAGTCCTATTGTTCCAGGTGTTTTTGTTTTCTCACTGAACTACAGCACAAACAATTGATCTGACTTTGAATAAAACAACTCAATTACCACAGAGTCTTTATGACAGTTTATCCCATTATTCTGAGCTAATATATCTATCTATTATCTATCTTTCTATCATCTATCTATCTATCTATCTATCATCTATCTATCTATCTATCTCTATTATCTATCTATCCATCCATCCATCCATCTATCTATATGAAGACTGGTGAGGGATGAAGTCTGGTAAGATGAAAACTGGTAAGAGATATAACATATTTGAAAATATTATACAAAAATTTGTTATTTAAAAATTTCTAAACTAGGAGGGGGTTACATTCAGCTTCTTATATCTGTATATTTGATTCATTATAAACACTGCTTAGTAACTCAGACTAGTTTCTCAGAGGAAGACTAAGACATTTGTCCATTTTAAATAAAGATTTTTCAGAATTAGGGTTACAAGTCTAATATTAGTTAATCAGCAAACTAGTATTTCAAAAGGAATGGACAAAAATTTATAGCATGAGTTCACGTGAACAGGAAAGTTTTGAAATTCTTTTCTTTTTTCTCTGTGCTTCTTTTAGATGTCTTTTTCTTTTCTTTTTTCCTTCATTTTATTTTGTTTTTTAATATATTTTATTGATTATGCTATTAAAGTTGTCCCATTTCTCCCCCGTCATTCTCCTCCACCCTGCACACCCCCTCTTACCCACATTCCCCCCCTTTAGTTTAAGTCCATGTGTCATAAGTTCTTTAGCTTCTACATTTCCCACACTATTCTTGCCTTCCCCCTGTCTATTTTCTCTCTACCGTCTATGCTACTTATTCTCTGTACCTTTCCCCTCTCTCCTCCTCCCACTCCCCTGTTGCTAACTTTCCATGTGATCTCCATTTCTGTGGTGCTGTTCCTGTTCTACTTGTTTGCTTAGTTTGCTTTTGTTTTAGGTGTGGTTGTTAATATCTGTGAGTTTGCTGTCTTTTTACTGTCCTATTTTTTATCTTCTTTTTCTTAGATAAGTCCCTTTAACATTTCATATAATAAGGGCTTGGTGATGAACTCCTTTAACTTGGCCTTATCTGGGAAGCACTTTCTCTGCCCTTCCATTCTAAATGACAACTTTGCTGGATAGAGCAATCTTGGATGTAGGTCCTTGCCCTTCATGACTTGGAATACTTCTTTCCAGCCCCTTCTTGCCTGGAAAGGTCTCTTTTGAGAAATCAGCTGACAGTCTGATGGGAACTCCTTTGTAGGCGAATGTCCCCTTATCCCTTGTTGCTTCTAGAATTCTCTACTTCATTTTAATCTTGGTTAATGTAATTATGATGTGCCTTGGTGTGTTCCTCCTTGGGTCCAACTTCTTTGGGACTCTCTGATCTTGCTGGACTTCCTGGAAATCTATTTCCTTTGCCAGATTGGGGAAGTTCTCCTTTATTCAAATAAGTTTTCCAGTTGTTGCTCTTCTTCTTCCCCTTGTGGTACCCCTATAATTTGGATGTTGGGACATTTAAAGGTGTCTTGGAGGTTCCTAAGCCTCTCCTCATTTTTTTGAGATCTTATGTCTTCATTCTTTTCTGTTTGGTCATTTCTTTCTTCCTTTTGGTCCACTCCATTGATTTGAGTCCCAGTTTTCCTCCCATCACTATTCGTTCCCTGTGCATTTTCCTTCACTTCACTTATTGTAGCCTTTGTTTGTTCATCTAATTTGCAACCAAAATCAACCAATTCTGTGAGCATCCTGATCACCACGGTTTTGAACTGTGCATCTGATATGTTGGCTATCCCTTGGTCGCTTAGACGAATTGGCTTTGGGGCTTTGATCTGTTCTCCCATTTGAGCCTTTTTTTTTTTTTTGGTCTGGTCATGGCTTTTACATGGTGAGGGGCAGAGCCTTAGGTGTTCTCCAGGGCGGGGCAGCCCAGTTGCTGGGTTGTGATGCTATATGTGGGGGCGGGGTCTGAGAGGGAACAATGGTGCTTGCTCTGCTCTCTCTCAGATTCCAGTCCCTTCTGCCGCTTCCCCTTCACCTGGATTATCTGTACGCAAATGTGGGGCCACCTGGTCAGCCAGTCACCTTGGGGGGCCTCACTGGGTCTGCACTGTTGCCACCCTGTGGCCGGGGCCCACTAGTCGCTGCCTGTGCGCCTAGGGTCTGCTATCCACCACCTGTACAACTAGGATCTACGAGCTGCTGCCTTCATGCCAGGGTCCATCAACGTCCACTTTTTCCTGCCCTAACTCTGCCCCTCTTACCGGTCTGGATAAATGGTTTTTGGACTTCTGTACAGTTCAATTTTCTATCAGTTCTGGTTGTTTTCTTGTTTCTAAATCTTTGTTGCCCTTAATTTTGGTTGTGCCAGGAGGCACGGTGTGTCCGCCTATGCCTCCATCTTGGCCAGAAGTCCTTTTGGATGTCTTTTTCCATTAGAGTGTTTCTCTCCATGTCTTTTTCTTCCTCCTCTTTCTTTTCTCCTATCTGTTGGTCTCTCCTCCTCCCATACTTTGCCTCTGTCCTACCATTCACTCTGTCTTTTCCCTTATTTCCTGCTCTCATTGAACATAAATGGATTTGAATTATTTTTTTAAAGTAGTTGTATTAATGAAATAACCTCTGGTATTGCCTGACTCTAACCTCATAACTGTTCCTAAAACTCAAACTCAAAATGAGGAAGGAAGTTACTTTAAATTTAAATGTCCCATTATGACTGACTACTCTTCTCCTTCCTCTGCTCTGAATTCTTTGACTTTGCTCCAAATCCAGATTTGCTTTCCAGGCTTCCCACAGCTCCTATTAAAAGGGCTCATCATCACTCCTGTTTTTTGTCACAAGTAACTTTTTTCCTATAATCTTCTTCTAATTTGGATCTAAATGCAATCAATGAAAGAGGCAGGGAATTCTTATATTTTATTTAGGATCATAGAAAACAGCTTAGAGTATGGTTGATGGGGGCTATGGGAGAGGGTGGTAGGAAAAAGTCTATCATTTCACCTTAAACATTATTTCCTTTTGGAAATAATGGGTGAGGGGTTAATATGGGATATTAGACTATTGGAAACATTATAATCCAAGAGATCTTTTTGATTTTGAAACCTCTAGACTAGGAGGGGGCTATTTCTGACCTTGGAATATAAATAATTTCTTACTGTGAACTTGTTTTCCTATCAAGTGTCCCTCTTTCTTCAGAGCATATATACCAGTTAATAATTATGTTTCCTTCTGTGTTTGTTTCGTTATTGTGTTTGTCACTACAATGGACCTTTAGGTAAGAATAAGTACTTGCTTTGTTTACTTTTACATCCTCTAGTGCCTTGAATAGCACCTGGTAGAATTGGTACTTAGAGAGAAAAAAAAGGAGGGAGGAAGGAAGTGTAATGGGGTACAGCAAGCCTCCCCCAAAGGGAAGATTTATAACAGGGTCCAGGACTTGGGGTGTCCTAGAAAATATAGTATATCCCCCTCCCCACAAGGTGGGCCACTATGTGGGATGGGACGGTTACTTTGCATATCAACAAGTCTAGCTAGGGAGATGCCAGTGACTTTGACCCATTACTAACTGGGAATCAGCATGAGAGATTGGAGATGGTTCTCTCCATGCCATGATGTAATAGGGTGCAGCCAAGAGGGGGGAGCAAATAAGGATTTATAATGGAGTCCAGAACTCGGTGTCCAAGAAATATTAGAAAAAAAATATATAGGATGTCCTCACCCCCACAAGTTTGACCTGGGGGATGGGACACATAGAGCAGGGCCATTGAGAGTTGTTTTGAATAGCAACAGCTTTGCAGATAACCTCGAGAATGGTCATTTAACATATCTATAACCTTTAATTGGTTTCATAGATACGTTAAACAGCTATGGCCATACTTTGAGCCAGGGTAATGAGAGTGACTTCAACCCATGATGCAACTCCCCCTGGTTACAGAGCCTGTGTAAGAGCTTGGAGATGATTGGCTCCATGCCACAGGGCCACACCTGCCCGGACTTACTATGGCCATCCAGCAAAGCTGGAAATATATAGGAATGCTGGCAGCTGCGGTCAATTGTGGGAGGAGTTGGAAATGGTGCAGCAGAGAAAGATTAGCACTGGGATTTAAACCCAGGTGCGCAGCCATTCAGCATCCTCTTGGGACCGGGTGGCTCCGGCAGAGAAGAACCAAGAACTATTTCTTTTTTCTGAGATACGGTGCCCCAGATTGGGCAGAGGGGGAAGGAAAGACTGTGCACCTGGGTTAGAATTTGTGGGTATTCTAAAGGACTGTGGGATTCAATGGAGACATTAAGTTGTTACTCTTAAGTTTCTATAACTCTTTAAATAAATAATCCTTTTTCCTTTTCACCAATCTCTGGCATTGAGAGATGTCTTTCCCTGGCAGTGGGCAAGGTGAACTTAGTATGGGATGGGGGACTCTGGGAGCAGAAAGAGGGGGTCCATTCAGTTATAGTATATCATTTGCCCCTTCCCCTGGTCTGTTCTGTAACACTGGGGCCCATGCTTGCCTGGACATACCATGGCAGCCAAAAAAGGCTGAGAAATATGGAAGTTCTAGCAGGGGTAGCCGATTGTGGGAGGAGTTAGAAATGAGGTTACTGGAGGAAGATCTGTGCCGGGATTTAAACCTAGGCACCAACAGCCATGTGGGAGCTAACCATGTGGTTTTGGGAGCGGAGAGGGAGCTTCCTTAATCACTTGGCTTAGGAAGCAGGAAAGAAAGATGTAGCAGCCATGCAGAACTCACTCTTAGTAGTTTGAAAGAGTGGAGAGAGACAATGCGAGACCATGAGGGAAGAAAAGGGGTGAAAGGATTCTCTCTGGTGGGCATGAGAAGGTGCCATGTGGTTTTGAATTAAGAACTGGAGATTGTGGTAACACAGATGATGGTGCTGGGAATTGCAGGAGGCCTGATCAGCTGAGCACAGATTACTGGGAGGAACCGAGAGTCTAGCTGAGTTATGGGCTTCTATTTCTTTTCCTGAGATAAGTTACCCCTGACTGGCTTGTCTGGCCTGACTGGGCAAAGTGGGAAAGGAAAGACTATATGTGTTTGTGGGTACTTTAAGGGACTTTGAGATTTTTAATGGCGACATTCCACCATTACTCTGGTCCTGTATAACTTTTGAATAAATAGTTCCTTTCCTTTTTACCAAACTCTGGCATTGAGAGCCACAGTTCCTAACACCTGGCAGTGGGCAAAGAACCCACAGTGACAGAAAGACCCTCGGGGGAGGGAGCTTGTTTTGGTAACAGTATCTTGGTCCCCCCACAGTTCCTTTCGGTAACAGAAGGAAGGATGAGTATTTTAAATACAGTTTCAGAACCACAAAGAGAATGAGAAATTTTTAAAAAAATTGTACAATTCTTCACTGCTCTCCTATTCTACTTCTTTGCAATTTCAGCCTGAACTGCAAGTGCCAAAACACTGTGAAATAAAATCTGTATTCTTTTTGTATTGTTTGTGGTCTGGGTGTAAATAAGAATTATTGGAAATCCCCAGAGAATGCTTTATAGGATTTATAGCCTGCTTCCCTAGATGTATGAAGGGAAGATGTATTAAGGGAATTAAACCAAGTACTCGGATTCTTTGACTATTCAACAAACAAAATGAGCCCATCGCTTTCCTTCTCCTGCTGAAAAGTATAATCACAGCCCTCCCCTGTACCAGGCAAGCCAGTGGTTACAGTTTCAGGGAAACACCTGGCCACTGGCCTATGTTTACAACCAAACTGCAGCTGGTAAGAAAAAGCTGTTTGTTTTAATTTCATTTATTACCATGTAAAGTCTGAGATATATACAAAAGCAGGTAGAATAATACAATAGATATACCCTTCATGCAGAATCAACTGAAGCACAGGTGGCAAACACAAGGCCGGTGGGCCAAATCCCACCCTCCACCTTGTTTTATTGGGCCTGGAACCTTGTTTCTACCCGGTGGCAGCGCCAAGCTCCTTGCTTCTAGTTAAGAAGTAATTACATTTATACAGTCCTAAAATTACATTTGGCCCTTTGAAGGCAACCTCGAGCTGATGTGGTCCCTGGTGAAAATGAGTTTGACACCTCTGAACTACAGGTTCTTAACTGAGTTCTAAATCCATCACAAGGGAAGCATGACTTTTGGCCAGCAGGGGGACACCTCTTATAGATGCTTGGATCCACTCCCTGAATCTTCCTGCACACACCCTTCCCTGAATGCTCCTTTCTCTGTACTGACAAACAGAAGAGCTGTGTTGAAAGCTGGCTTGCTAACAGCTGTTACATGGGCACATCTTCAGTAGCCTGACCTTGTAACTCTCTGGGCTGCCTGAACACCTCTGGCTCATCCTGTTGTGCCTCCCTGTTCTCCAGCCAAATTGTTGTCTCTTTATTCCTCATGTGCTAAATGAAACCACATTTTCTTCCCAGAGACAGGAGATGCTGTGTTCTCCATTGAAAAGTCACCTCTTTGCAGTTAATCCCTGCTCATCCTTATCCTTCAGTTTTCAGCATAAGCATCTTTCCTTTCCTTAGGGAAGCCTGCCCTAGTCTCTAATCTAAATCCAATCCACCCTGCTGTAAGTGCCACAAGGGCCTGTGCTCACCTATTCTTGACAACACACCTCAGCATAGTCATCTACTTGTGCAGGTGCTGATGGACACATCTCCCCAATTTTTGGCTGACCTTGTGCCACAGGCATATGTCAGTCTGCTTGTGTATCAGTTTCTGAAAGGAGTACATTTTTCCTCAGTTGCTGAATCTCATCTTCATCATCTTGATTGCAAACATCTTGACTTCCCTGCCTTTCACCACATTTCTGCCTTGTCTGTCAATTTCAACCTTTTTTGGATGAAATTTCAAGTATGTTCTCACTGATAACTTGAGAATGGATGATCTACAATATAACCCTTTTCAGCTATGGAGGCAAGATTATGATATGATCATTCATAACATATACAGTCTATTCATCACAAACATGATAATTTTTCCTTAAGTTACAGTCCCTAAACAAACAAACAACGAATAAACCACTTAATTTTGGATGACAATATAATATTTTCTTTTTTCACATTTCTTATTTTTTGTTTCAATATTTAAAATATTCACAGATGGAATATTATATTCATTGGCATCTCCATGGGAGAGGCACTAAATAAAGCATATAGGTATTCCACAGTTACAGAATTATATATATGTAACTATGTAAATGTCTACCTCCCAGAATTTATCTAAAAAAATACACTAAACACACACACACACACACACACAGTTGAGAGTTTCACTGGATTAATTTCCATAAAAAGTGAATAGCAAAGAATAGCAGGAGAAATACCTAAATATTAGTCAGCACTTTTTAAATATTTCAAGGTTTTATAGTGTTCTTCTAACATACCCATGTCATAAACACTTAATTCTCAATTCTTTTTCTTCCCCCCAATAGCCAAGGCCAAGATGTACATACTTTTTATTTTCATAAGTCTTTTTTTCCAAAAACATTATGTAAAATAGGTTGACCATCACAAGACCCTGATGAGCTAATGAGGTAGGAACAGTATTTAAAAGAAGTTCTTAAGCATTTATGAAGCAAAACAAAAGAGAATAATAAAATTATATGCCATATTTCTTCTTTAGTGGTTGTTCTTTTAATAAAATGCCAAGGGCATTGGAAATTTGTCAAATGCTGCTTGTACGTTAAAAAAGAGTAAAACCTCATCAGAAAAGCCCCCCTGCTGAGTATATTCAAGAGCTGGTACTATACCAGTGATTCCCCTTCTGGGAATTTATCTGAAGAATCCCAAACACTAATTCAAAAGAACATATATATCCCACTATTCATTGCATTATTTATAATCGCCAATATCTGGAAGCAGTTCAAGTGTCCAACCGTAAATGATTGGTAAATTTACAAAATGGACTACTTCTTGGCCATAAAAAGGAAATCTGACCTTTTGTGACAGCATGAATGGACCTGGAGAACATTATGATGAGTGAAACAAGCCAGTCAGAGAAAGACAAGCACCATATCATCTCCCTTATATGTGAAATCTAATGAACAAAATGAACTAACAAGCAAAACAGTGACAAGATTCATAGGTAAAGTGCAGGCTGACAGCTGTAGGGGTGGGGATGGTTGGAGGAGGTGAAGGGATTGAGGAAAAAAGAGAAAAAACTCATAGACACACAGGGTGGTGATTGCCAGGGGGTGGGAGTTGGAGGGAGTTGGATGAGGGTGTAGGGTAGATAAATAGTGATGAACAGGAACTTGACTTGGGCTGATGAACACACAACACAGTGTACAGAAGATGTGATGTAGAATTGTGCACCTCAAACCTGTATAATTTTTTTCACCAGTGTCACCGGAATATGAGGGGGGAACTAAAAAGCCCAGAATTTATCTATAAAAAATTGTGTATTTATCCTTACATGTTTAAATTTCAGTCACCTTCAAAGTACTCTCCACTTGATGCAATACATCTATGGAGACATTTTTACCACTGCTTAAAACAGTTTTTAAAACTCATCTATTTTGATGCCTTTTAGTGCTTCTGCCATTATTTCACCTCTTGCACATTGGCAAAACATTTCCCTTTGAGGACTTTTTTCACCCAGGGAAAAAGAAAAGAAATGTCACTCAGGGTGAGATTGGGTGAATAGGGAGCGAGGGGCATGGGGGTCATGTCATTGTTGTTCAAAAACTGCCAAACACTCAGTGGGGTGTGGGCAGGTGTGCTTGTAAATCACCCATCATGAAATGGGCAAAGGTGTCGAAAGAGTCTTAAAAAAAAATTTACTGAAGCCGAATGCAGCCTCTCACAACAAAGCCAGCTGGTACACTGATGCAGATGGGTTGCCAGAACACTCACCTAGTAGGGGAAACCTGCACAAGAGGCCTGCCCTCCAGAAGATAATTCCCATTTTTTGGGTCCCCCCTAGTAAATTCAGTAAAAAGGGGAAAATCCTTTACAGTTTCATGAGTGAATTTAAAGCTCATACTCATAGACAGATGAAGGAACAAGCATTTGTTGGGCCCTTGTTTTGTGCAGTGATGTGCTAGGTACCTATATCCTTTATCCAATTTAAATTTCATGATAACACTGGCAGGCAACTACTGTTTTGCACTCAGGGAAACAGAGACCCAAACAGAAATTAAATAACTGGCCTGAGCTCACATAATTAGCCTGAAGGGCAGGTATCAGATTGCATAGATTCACAATTTTGTACACCACAATAATAGATTGGTATGGTTACCTCCAACAACAATTGGGGAGGTGAGTTCTCAGATCTCCCACAATCTAAACTCGGGGGATGACAACATGGTTGGGTGTTGCAGTAGTGCCATCTCCTCAGCATCTGACCCCCAGGAGGTGCCCATTCCTTCAGGCTCAGGGTAACTGTAATTGTTCCCAGACCAAAGGATCCCATTTGAGATTATTTTCACAAAGTGGGTCAGAAGCACAAGAACCTGGGAGTAAAGCCATGCTCTTCACTTCTTTATATTTTCTGAACAAAAACAACCCTCCTAGTTTTATTGGATTTTTGCCTACAGAAAAATACTGCCCAATTTGAATTGATTTTATGATGCAAGAGTAGCAGGTCATAAAATGAATATTGAGAACCAGAATTGTTTTCTATTTTTTCAGCATGCTTAGAGCTTGTCTCTTAGTTATAGATATAAAAGCAATAACTCTACCTGGCTGATCTCATATTTTATTCAGCCAGTTGAAAGAATGTAACAATTGAAAAAAATGTAAACCCTTCTATGCTCACATCTTCATTGAGTGTGGTGGAGGTAAGGACAGTAAGACAAACCCCACTGTGTTCAAGATGTTCTAAAACTTCATGCATTGAAACCATTTTATCTGTTTTAAACCTTGTAATGGTTCTGACTAAAAGTATTTAAATGCTTTAACATGTTTAGTTTGGGCAGGGATATACATTCTTTTTGTAAGCCATTCTTAGGATTTCAACTTCTTTGCAAGGCAAATTGTAAGGCTGCTAAGGCGTTGATAAGGAAAATGCTGAATTGAAATTTAAAAAATGTTTTGATACGAAAGTAGTTGAGAAAAGTTGTTGGAAGAAGCAAAGAGTCACTACTTCTTAGCAAATGTGGAAATCATTTCCTTCCTGTAACTTTTTTTGGGTTGTGATCTGTTTAAGAATCACAGCTTTATTGTTGCAGTCCCTGAGCACCCTGACAGCAACGTGTGTGTCAGCCCGTTTCAGTCATGATGGGTAATTATTGAACTGCCAGATTCTAAATGAAGTGTTTTGGAATTGCATGGGTAAGTAAATGCTGCTTTTGGGGGAAAATTTATTGTTTTTAGATCTTTATTAAAATTATTCAAGAAGACATACATTTTGTGTGTGGGACGTTGAAAACATCTAATATTTTATTCTAGAAAAAATTCTGTATGTAGAAAAAAGGTGAAAAGCCACTGTTCTTTGTAAAAATTTACAAATTGCATGATTAAATTTATAATGAAAATAAAATAATGATAGAAATTACTACCCAAAAGACATATGCTAAGTAACGGGAGTTGCTCAATAGAATTAAATTTTCCTTTAGGATAAGTTCATTTCCTATACTTTTTTTTTAGCATCACACTATTTTTTAAAAACATTTTATTTATTTATCTCTAGAGGGGAAGGGAAGGAGAGAGGGAGAGAAACATCAATGTATGGTTAACTCTAACTCTTGTGTGTCCCTTGCCGGGAACTGGCCTGCAACCCAGGCATGTGCCCTAACTGGGAATTGAACCATGATCCCTTGGTTCACAGGCCCGCGCTCAATCCACTGAGCTACACCAGCCAGGACCACACTATTTTTCTTAAAAATTTTCTCATTTGTATGGTAAGGGGTGTAGAGGTCGAAAATGAAGAGAAATAAGAGGTAAACAGAGACAGAGACAAGCAGACAGAAGTTGTGTCCTTCTCTCTTGTCAGAGAGGGACATAGCTCAACATGTACCAAACACTGCTACGTGACTGAATTTTTCACATTTCCCATCTCATTTATTTCTCATAGCATCACTTCTTTGATGCAAATACTTTGCCCACTTTATAGATGAGGAAATAGAGGCTTATACAGCGAGGTAATCTTGTCCTGGTGATGGCAAACTTTTTCTGTAAAGGGCCAAATAATAAATAGTTCAGGCTTTGTGGACTGTGAGGGCCTCTGCCACAAGGTTTTAGCTTTGCTGTTGTAGCAAGACAGCAGACATGGACAATACTTAAACTGGTGAAAAAATAGGCAGGGGGCTGAATTTGACCCATGGGCCTTAGTTTCCTGACCCTCAGCTAACCTGTGGACACATTTTTAACAATTAGCAGAGATAGGATTTATACCCACATTTTCCTGACTGTAAATCCTTATACTTTCCCTAAACTCATTGAAACATATTAGTCCAATGATGAAACCTGGTAACTTTGGGAACACTTGATGGCTGTCTGAATTACAGCCCAGAGGCTCTGTGACCTACCAACTGAATGAACAAACAAAACTAGAGGAAACTTCTTGGTGTCAGTGTATCGTACACACAGGATGAAGAATGAGCAAAAAGAAAAGAATAAAGAAAAGAAGGTTGACTCTTTGCACCTAAAGTTTTCTAATAGGAACACAAATGCCACACTTCAAAAACTTTTTGGTCATTTCCAAGAAAGCAGGTCAGCACTTGCAAAGTGAGGGGCAGGAGGGCTCACAGGTGCAGGCTGGTCTCCTTCAGGTTTTATTTTGTCCCTGATGAGGAAAGGGTCACCACCTACAGCTAGCTTGGCTCCCAACCACACCAGCAGAGCATCTGAGACAGAATCTTTAGTTGTTCCTCCTTTCTTATGTTCCCAAGGTACCTTTGCTGTTTGCTGTGCGTATAAATTTGATGGCTCATAAGTCATGTATCAACTACTAGCGTCGTTAGTGGCCTATTTAGGGGGATCTGTAAATTAGGGCACCTATGGGATCATGACAGAGTCTGGGTCACCAGGGTTTATAATCAAGCGTTAATTCTAATGAGAACTACTTCTGGTCACTGACATTCAGAGTTGCTCATTCTTAGAAGACTTGGAAGTGAGCTCAGAAGATGGGAAATGGGGATCAACAGTGGTTGAGGTAAATAAAACTAAGGTGAGGAAGGAATGTTTGGGGTGTAAGGTGGGTGGCACTGGGTGGAGGCAGAGCCAAGGATCTGTGGGGTGGCATATGATGTTCATAATGATACAAAGTGGCATAAATATTTTGTGCTTATGGACACTACAGCCAAAGCCCCTTTCTGGTAGGAGAGTTGAGAATCCACTTAAATGGTGCTCTGCCTACTGTGGAGAGAGGGAGACAGAGAGAATGCCCATGATGAGAGTGTTTCCAAAGGAGAGACTGTGGAGGGAAGGCGAGGCCCTGGTCATTTGTGTAGACGTGCGGTTGGCGCTGTCTTCCAACAACCAGGGGTTTGCATCTAGAAGGCTCAAACTCAGGTCCTCCCCTCCATCCCTCCTTCAGTTCCTTCCTCTTACAAACATATTCTGAACACCTATTAAGTGCCAGGTGCTGAGGACACCAACACAGTTCCCTAAAGGAACTGCAAGTTGGTGTGGTAGACAAACATCTCTTTGGAGCATGCAGATTTCCAACCTGGTGAGTGGATTTAGGGGAGAGAGAAAGAGGCCTGGTGCTGAGGTTCCACCTAGGAGAGGAAGGCAGCCCAGGAGGAGATGGCACATGCAAAGCTTGCAGGTTGAGGCCAGAGTGGGGAGTTGAGGGGAGAACACAGCTGGCCAGAAGACAGGATATGATATACACCAGAACAGGACTTGGACTTGGGCCTCATTATGGAGATGATGGCACCTACAGTAACCTCAGGGCAAGGTGTATGATCCCTGAGGTGGCAGGCTGAGGTGAGGGGGAGAGGGGATGATCCAGGCAGAGGTGGGAGGCTTTGCAATACATTCAGGGGACATAGCAGTGATGAGGGGGAACTTCATACCCTACCAGCTGTATGACTCTGGACAAGTAACTTGACTTTACCTATTTGTCACAGGTTTGAGGAAGAATCAATGAAATAATGTCTATTAAAGTATTTTTTAAATCACTTCCCAGCCTTTTGGCTAAGATCAAGTGTAAAGTATTTTTGGAGAAGAAAACTTTCTATATAAATATTAGTCATTGGAAACCCTAGCTTTCTTCTTAATTTTGCCCACTTTGTCCCACCTCTCCCCCAGCTCTTGTATGCCTCACTTAAAGGAAGTTTTACTGGAGGAAGTTGGCTTTAATAGACTAAGAGCGGAGGAAAAATCGAATAAGAGGTACAGATATTAAAGAAATTCTCTTTACAGGTATTAAAGAAATTCTTTTGACAGGATACTATTTCTACAACTCATTTTAAAGTAGGAGGGAAAAATAGTTCACATTATTTATGTAGATGGACTAGGTACTTCATTTTATTTGGATTAAAGCCTGATAGAAAAGAGGCCATTCAACTGGAAAGAAGGGAGGTAGAGGAATGGTTTCAGGGTTTGCAGGAAATCACAAGGCAGGTACAGGTTTTGGTGGCCCATTTATGGGAAATCACAGATGACAGGGACAGTGTTAGTCCATAGCATTTTCCTGAACTGTATACAAGAAAGGAGGGTTCATGAATGAGGGTATGGCTCAGTCTGGAGCACAGGTGACCTGGAACCCCAGTACCTCCAGGCCCCAGACTGGTCCCACCTAGGGCTGGGAAGAAGGCAGTGGGACAGCGAAGGGTGCAGGGGAAAGGGATCCGGTTGGAGAAAGACAGCCTGAGGGAAGGGAATAGCTGCCTTCACACCGGGTCCTTGGGAAGGGAAACAGACATTTATCTGCTTTGATTGCTCATTTTTCCTCACTTTATTCCTCAAACAGTTTCTGGCAGGAATGGATGCCCTTTAAAAATATCTTGCTTTTTACAAGATGTAGCTTTCTGTAAGGATTTTTAGTGTCTAATTGTTTGCCTGGCATGTGGGGTTCAAGGAGACCAGGCAGAGGCCTTTTGGGGGGTGTTGGAACCTCCAGCTTCTGCCTAATTTTCCAGTTCTTGCCCTTTGGGTTGCCTCATTTTTACTCTGTCAATAAAAAGAATGTACTTGCTGCAGGGACCATGTAATAATGCAGCGATAAGTTGTGCTTTCAAGCTCAGCAATGCCTTTCTAAGTGATTTACAAAAAATGATTCAATACCCTGAGAGCACAGATGTGTAGCATTATCTATTTTTATGGTTGGAGTGGCCCAGAGAAAGCTCACCCTGTGAGAAGGATCCCAAGGTCTCACACATGTCCCAAAGCCAAGCCAGGTTCAGCCTTCTCAGCCAGCCCTCCCCTCACTCTCTCTGCCTTCAGCTGGGACCTTTCCCCTCTCCTCTTTCAGGGGTCCCTTGGCATACTCCTTCTACACGACTGTCTCTGTGCTCTTGAGAAAGGAAAGATGAGTGTTTTCTGGAGGAGAAAGGCTATGAGAGCATCTGATAATGCCATGAAGATTTCCTTGAAGGGGAAAGTAACTAGCTGCTCTTTATCTGGGAACAGAGGGAACAGAGGGAGCAGCGGCAGGTTCCAAGCTGAGACTACCCAGTATTTCAAATCAGAAGGTGGGGGATGGGGGTAAGGGGGTGGATTCCCATCCAGCCCTGCAGACCTTTGAGCAATTTGAAGACTTCATTCATTCCTACCTGTCCCAGTGATTAGGACTCCACTGGACACAGCCTCCTACCTGGCCTTATGGTCTCCATCTTCACTTTGTTGTTAACTTGAATTGGCTGCAGAGCACATCTGAACAAATTCCCCCCAGCTGATAACCTTTCAAGGGCTTCCTGTTGCCCCACAGGATAAATGAGGTATGAAGTGCTTTCAGAGCCAGCCCTGTTTAAACCCTCCGGTTCTCCCTCACTTTCTGCCTCACCCTCTGAGCCCCTTCCTCTCTCTTGCTTAGGCCTCTGTGTCCCCTTCCTCCAGCCCACCTGGAGGACTCCTGCACATGCCTCTGCACCCAGGGGTCCAGCTCACAGGCTTCTGGTTCCTATATTGCTGATTACAATATAATCAGCACCTCCTGAGGTCATAGCGCTCCACTGCCTTGTTACAGCCTCTGTCACTGCTGGGAACTAGCCAGTGCTCTTTCCCTGCAACCTGCTCCTCCTCCCCCACCTCCCTTCTGCCACCCAGTGTAAGAGAGGAAGGAAAGAACCATTCTTGAATTTCATTACGGGTGAGTAGGCTTGACTCTTAACTCCGGAGGACTAATGCCAGGAGTAGGAGATAGTGGTTGTGAACTTCTTTGTAAACTGTAAAGAGTTCTTACAAATATTAGGCTTTATGGCTATTGTTTAAAAAATAAAACCCAAAGGAGAGAACCTCACAGTTTAGATTACTGAGGAACATTGTGAAATTTCTTTTCATAAGCCTGTGGGTGTGAGATGTGCCTTCCTTTCCAAAAGGATAGACCATCAAACCTGTCAAGGGTCCTGCTGGTCCAGGAGTCTCAGATGATAAATGTCTGGCACTTTGGGAGTCCTCAAACATGGGTGAGTGATAACAGCTTCCCAGCCAGCTCTCTTGTCCAGCGATACTGATACCAATTCAATCATTCTTTCTAGTATAACCTTATTTTAGAAATAAAAAAGCCCTTCACCAGATCAGCTCCACTAGTTCTCTATGTGCCATGTGTGATTATGCCAAGGTTCATCAACACACCTGATCCCAAGAATAAAAGGAGTTGCCTTTAAGAAAGTCTGTCATGTTTTTAGGTGGTCTCTCAGTTACTAAATATGTGAACCACAAAATTCTGTTTGGGAAAACATTTACTTGAAATGACCTACATCACTGCTAGTTTGGGATGATTATAAAGAATACTAACAAAATCATTAAAAAAAATAACTCAGTTTAGGAATTACTCCTGGAAATCACAATTAAGTTTTGGTTTTGACAGAGTTCAGGACATGCTACCCCAAAATAAGCCACCCTGACACAATGAATATTTCAAGCTGAAAGAGTTTGAGAAACAGCAGGTTCAGGAAGGATTTTCTGACCTTCCCCTGAAGCAGGTCATAAGACTCTGATGTGAGATGTACCCTCCCTATACCTAGAGGAAAGAGCGTCTTTATCTCTAAGAGGAACTCTGAGAGGAATCTGAACAAACAGGTCTTGTCAAGCCCTCCCCCAACCCAGAACCTGACCCAGTTTACTACACTGGGCTCAGAACTCCCCACAACCTTCCCATCTTCATCAGACCTCATACAAAAACACTCAGGTTCATCTGCTTTTTTGGGTCTTCATTTCCTTACGAAGACTTGTGCATCACAGAAAATTTATTTTAAATATACTTGTATGCTTTACTCTTATGAATCTGTCTATTGCTACAGGGTCCCCAGCCAAGAATTTAGCAGGATAGGAGGAAAATATATTTTTCATTTCCTCTAGCTCTTACAGACAGCTTTTCAAAGCGACAGAGTAAGGGGTTATGAAGGTCACTAATAGCAAATGAGAACCTGTGTGCACCTGATGGTCACCACACTGTCTCTAGTGAGAACCTCAAAGACCTGTTCAGAATCTGCCCTGTCTTAAACACCTCAGGAAAGGTACAGAGGCAGTGCTCCTGGAACTGTCCAAATGACTAGGAAATGGTGATGAAGGAAAAAGATAAATTTCTTCAATCTAGATATTATTTGCTATGTATGTGTGAGTAAATTGAGTTAAATAATATGAATAGACACTTAGCTATATCATCTTCATCCTCCCAATGTTAAATAATTAAATTGGCTTCAAGTCTACTTTATATCTTCTGCATTTAAAAAATAGAGGGTAGCTTTATTTTAAAAATCACCCCAAAACAGGTAAATACACTAATGCCCAGTTCCAACTAGTTTGTAGTCTGAATTTGGAACACTGTTGGAGATCCAGAAAAGTAAGTCGTAATCATACTTCTTGTGCTTTTTAGGTTCCTTCACACTCACATGTTCAATTCCACAAACATTTGCTGTGCACCTTCCTAGACTACCTTGGTTCTACCACTGGGCTATGGTGGGAATGGTTAGGGAGACCCCCGTCCTCCAACTTTCTTGAAACTTCTGTGTTTTTTGACACATATCTGGGCCTAGACGTCTATATTTCCCCCACTCACTGCTCTGTATGTCTGCCTGAGCCACGTCCTTTGGAAAACCTATCCTGCCCTCCTCCCATTGGCCAGAATTACCTCTTCTGTGCTCCTGTAGAATCCCATGTATACCTCAATTTTAACTTTCTAGCTATGTATTAGCCTTTCTCTTTCTGTGGAATTCATGAAAGTAGAAACTGAACTTTGTTGTTGCTATGCTCCCAGAGGCTCAAAAAATGCCTAGCACACTTGAAAATTACTCGACAAATTGCACTGAAATGAACTGAACTGAATTTGGAGAAGTTCTACACTGAAGTATTGCTTAGATGTCGTTCTTGCCTATAATGAAGAGATATAAATTGCCTGGATCTGGGACTATTTCTCAGTGTCCTGGGGCTGAGCCATTCCTCAGGGACAGAGTGTATAACACACACATCACCAAGATTTTAATGTGCATTCCTTCCTTGACCAAGATATGTTCCTACTAGGACAGAAGTAAATTAAATGCATGACATCACCAGGTGTAAAGGTTTTTCACTCAGGATGTTGTATCCTAGCAAAATAAAAAAACAGTAATTTTCCAAGACAGATGTTTAAATGGAAATGATCAACTCTAGGTTCAAGGATCCCACCAAATCTTCTAAAATTGACCAGAATGAAAAAAGCTTACTTTAAGCTTTTTAAATACAAAAGGAGTGATTTTGATTGTAGTAAGGGAAATTTAAGTCTGAGTTTTCAAAAAAATCTCTGGGATTATACATGTCTCAGAAGTTTTCTATCAGTACAATACAAGGAATGGTAAAATTTGGAGATTCTGATATATAAGAAGTCCAATATCCCTGACAGTTACATAATCACTCCAAAGGAAATAGTCACCATTCAGTTCTGAATAGTAAACTTCTAAAAAAAAAATACTTGCAGCAGATAATTATAAAATAAACATGTCTAAGTAAACGATTAATAAAGATATTAAGAAAAAAAGAGTTAACACCACAGTCTCAGGTTAATATTATTCTAAGTGAATATAAGTTGAAATTTTGTCTGAGCTCACAGGACACTGAAGTTAAATTAGTAAATAAATTAAATAAATAAGTTAAATAATTCCCACTGTGGGATAAAAGCAAGTAGTACTTGTCCTGGTAGAATATTGTAAAAGTAGTGAATGAGCATAGTCACTGCACTTTCCATGGGATAACAGCTGCATTCAAAGACTATTATTTCAGTTACAAAGTATTCCAAAAACCTAAGCCAGTTTATATACAGAGTAGGTCTGTTATACATGCAGCTTTCTTCTCAGGAATGAGACATCATAACGGCAGGATAGACCTACAATCAGAATCAAACAAGGCATGGAACCAGCTTTTATCAGCTATCAATAGGAAAAGGGGAAGTCAATCATGAACAGGAAAGAGACTGGTGTGCATGTAAAATGATCTCTATATTGAGAAAAAAAGATGAGATTTTAAACAAAATCAGTCTTCTCTGCAGGGTGGATATTTGAGTGTTGGCCTTCCTGGGATCAAACAAGTTCTTGATAAGTCACTGAGAGAATGCAGGCAGACATGAAGACATTGCTGCTGCTGGGTAGTGACTGAACAAGGTATTGAAGGATAGGCCTATTGTACATATCTGACATGCAGTGGTTCCTTCTCTTTGTGGCCTTGAGTGGAAACACTTGGGGCTATTCTTTTCAACATAGGTTTGGAAGTTCCAAACAGAGTCATTAAGCAAGAAAAAAAAAAGGCAGCTAAATTGGAAAGGAAGAAGTAAACTTATCTCTGTTCGCAGATAACATAATATTATATATAGAAAACACTAAAGATTCCACAAAAAAAATCTATGAGAACTAACGAACAAATCAAGCAAAGTTGAAGGATACAAAATCAACACACAAAAATCAGTTGCCTTACTACACACTACTTACTATACACTTAACTTTGTCTCTGAATAATCCAGAGAGAAAATCAAGAAAACAATCCCTTTATAGTAGCTTGATAAAGAATAAAATACTTAGGAATAAACCAGTCATGGAGGTAAACAACTTCTATACTGAAAACTACAAAGAAATTAAAGATGCAAATAAGTGAAAACACATCCATATTCATGGACTGAAAAACATTTTTTTAGGCATTAGTCCGAATTTAATAATATTGTTTAGACATTTGTTTTGGTTACTATTCTTGTGACTGTTTTCTATAGTTGGGGTTTATCAGATATGCATAAACATTTAAATTAATACTTTGGAACAAAAAGTTTGAGGTTGTTTGTGTTGCAATATATATAATGTGTTTCTGGAAGGACCATCTGGACTTGATGGACTACCAGATTTGAAGGGGAGACTTGGTGACACCAGATCGCCTGCAACCAGGAGTACAACAATGAAAAGCTTTATTTTCACCTGGAAAATTCAGACCACAGAAATTTCTTCCCATGAAGAAGGAACAGAGCCACTCTATAGTGGGTTTTCCTTTCTTTTTATTTAAGGAAATGAATGAGCTCATTGACAAGACCTGGGTAATGTCCCAGTCCCAGTTCCCAGTTACTTTGTTCCATACACAGATTGTAAATTTTTGTGTTATGGAGTACCCCTCTCTTGAAGCTAAGTATAAAATCCTTGGGTATCTTACAATATTTTTTAAAGAGGGTAAACAAAACATTGGTGCAATGTCTAAATTTTATTATGGAATGTACCCTTTTTAATTAAAGTATATTTGACATACAATATTATGTTAGTTTCAAGTAATAACATAGTAAGATTTTAATTTAATACACCTTACAAAGTGATCACCACAAAAAGTTCACTATCCATCTTTCACCATACAAAGTTATCATGATATTATTGACTGTATTCCCTATGTTGTACTTTACATCCCTGTGCCCTATGTATGTTGTAACTATAAGTTTGTACCTCTTAATCCCCATTAACTTTTTACCAATATCTCCATCACCCAACCCTTGGGCAACTATCAGTTTTTCTGTACCTATGAATCTGTTTGTTTTGTTTGTTCACTTGTTTAGTTTTTTAAGATTCCACACACAAGTGAAATGGTACAGTATTTGTTTTTCTCTGACTTATTTCACTAGCATAATACCCTCTAGGCCTACCCATGTTTTCACAAATGGTAAGATTTAGTTCTTTTCCATGGCTCAGTAGAGATACCCATACAAATCCACTTTGACCTTATCCATTCACCTATCGATGAACATCTATCTATGTTGTTTCCGTGCTTTGGTTACTGTAAATAATGCTTCAGTGAATATAGGGGTACATGTATGTTTTTGAATTTATGTTTTGTTTTCTTCATATAAGCACCCAGAAATAGAATTGCTGGATTCTTTTTTTTTTTTTTTTGCCTCTTTTGTCTGTTGTTATAGACTTTGTTTTAAAGTCTATATTGCCTGATATAAGTATTGCTATCTCAATTTTTTTGTTTGTTTCCATATTCATAAAATATATTTTCCATCTGTTTAAGTCAATGTGTGTCTTTCTATCTGGTGATTCATGTAAACAGCATATGTAAGGGTCTTGATTTTTTATCCTTCAGTTACCCTATGTTTGTTCAATGGAGCACTTAGTTTACATTTAAAGTAATTGTTGCTAGGTATACACTTATTGCCACTTTAATTGTTTTCATACTAGATTTATAAGTGGTTAATCAACTATCTTTACTATATGTTTGCTTTTATTAGTGAGGTTTTTGTCTTCCATATATTTTTTATTTCTAGTTTTGGCCTTTTCTTTTCCACTTAAAGAATTTCCTTTAATATTTGTTGTAATACTAGTTTAATAGCAATGAACTCCTTTAGCTTTTGCCTGTCTGGGAAAATCTTGAACTCTCCTTCAATTCTTAATGCTAACCCTGCTGGGTAGAGTAGTATTATTGGTTGTAGGTTTTTTTTTTCTTTCATCGTGTGGAATATATCATGCCACTCCCTTCTGGTCTGCAAAGTTTCTGTTGAAAAGTCAGCTCATAGTCTTATTGGCATTCCCTTGTATGTAACTAATTGTTTTTTCTTGCTGCTTATAAAGTTCTCTCTTTATCTTTTGCTTTAAAAAATTTAATTAATGTGTCTTGCTTTGGGTCTCTTTGGGTGCACCTGTGCATCCTAAACTTGGATGTCTGTTTCCTTCCCAGGTTAGGAAAAGTTTCAGCTATTATTTCTTCACATAAATTTTCTGTCCTCTTTTCTTTCTTTTCTCCTTCTGGGACCCCTATCATTCAAATGTTAGTATGCTTAATGTTGTTCCAAAGGCTCCTTATGCTATCCTCATTCTTTTTTATTCTTTTTTTGTTTGTTTTGATTTTCCAAATGTGTGATTTCCACTATCCTGTCTTTTTAAAAAATTTTAATTGTTGTTCTTCTACAGTTTTCTGTCTTCTATTCCCATTCCATCCCACCGCCCCAGCCTTCCCCAGCTCCCTCCCATTTCCAAACCCCCTAGCTTTTGTCCATGTGTCTTTCATACTTGTTGCTCTAAACCCTTCTCCTTTTCCCTTGAAATTCCTGTCCCTTTCCTCTCTTGTTCTCAATTTCAGTGTCTTTGGTTATATTATGCTTGTTTATTTGTGCTGTTGATTAGGTTCCTGTTAAAGGTGAGATCGTACAGTATTTGTCTTTCACCTCCTGGCTTATTTCACTTAGCATAATGCTCTCCAGTTCCTTCCATGCTGTCACAAAGGGTAGGAGCTCCTTCTTTCTTTCTGCTGCATAGAATTCCATTGTGTAAGTGTACCATAGTTTTTTTATCCATTCATTTACTGATGGGTACCTAGGTTGCTTCCAACACCTGGCTATTATAAATTGTGCTGCTATGAACATTAGGGTGCATAGGTACTTTTGGATTGGTGTTTCAGGGTTCTTAGGATATAATCCTGGCAGTGGAATTGCTGGGTCAAAAGGTAGGTCCATTTTTAGTTTTCCGAGGAAATTCCATACTGCTTTCCATAGTGGTTGTACCAGTCTGCAGTCCCACCAAGAGTGCACTAGGGTTCCCCTTTCTGCACAACCTCTCCAACACTTGTTCTTTGTTGCTTTGTTTATGATGGCCATTCTGACTGGTGTGAAGTGGTATCTCATTGTGGTTTTAATTTGTATCTCTCTGATAGCTAGCAATATCGAGCATCTTTTCATGTGTTTCTGGATCTTCTGTATGTCCTCCTTTGGAGAAGTGTCTGTTCAAGTCTTTTGCCCATTTTTTAATTGGGTTGCTTGTCTTCTTAGAGTGGAGCTGTGTAAGTTCTTATATATTTTGGAAATTAAACCCTTGTCTGAGGTATCATTGGCAAATATGTTTTCCCATACAGTTGGTTCTCTTTTTATTTTAATACTGTTTTCTTTAGCCACGCAGAAGCTTTTTATTTTGATGAGATCCCATTTGTTTATTCTTTCCTTTATGTCCCTTGCTCTAGGGGACATATCAGTAAAAATGTTGCGTGAAATGTCTGAGATTTTCCTGCCTACATTCTCCTCTAGGACTTTAATGGTGTCATGACTTATATTTAAATCTTTTATCCACCTTGAATTTATTTTTGTGTATGGTGTAAGCTGATGTTTAAGTTTCATTTTTTTTTTTTTGTATGTAGCTGTCCAGTTCTCTCAACACCACTTGTTGAAGAGGCTACTTTTACTCCATTTTATGTTGCTGCCTCCTTTGTCGAATATTAATTGACTGTAGAGAATTGGATTTACTTCTGGGCTCTCTGTTCTATTCCACTGGTCTATGTGCCTGTTTTTGTGCCAGTACCAGGAAGTTTTGATTACAGTGGCCTTGTAATACAGTTTGGTGTCAGGTATTGTGATCCCTCCTACTTTGCTCTTCTTTCTCAAAATTGCTGCAGCTATTCCAGGTCATTTATGGTTCCATATAAATTTTTGAAGTGCTTGTTCTATGTCTGTGAAATATGCCATTGGTAATTTAATAGGTATTGCATTGAATTTGTAAATTGCTTTGGGTAGTATGGACGTTTTGATGATGTTAATTCTTCCAATCCATGAACACGGTATATGCTTCTATTTGTTTGTGTCTTCCTTGATTTCTTTCTTCAGTGTTGTGTAGTTTTCTGTGTACAGGTCTTTTACCTCTTTGGTTAGGTTTATTCCTAGGTATTTTATTTTTCTTTTTGCTATATCAAATGGGATTTTTTTCTTGATTTCTGCTTCTGCTGTTTCATTGTTGGCATACACAAATGCCTTTGATTTCTGGATATTACTTTGTATCCTGCTGTTTGGCCAAATTCATTTATTAGGTCAAGCAGCTTTTTGGCTGAGTCTATAGGATTTTCTATGTACACTATCATGTCATCTGCAAATAATGATAGTTTTGTTTCCTCCTTTCCAATTTGGATGCCTTTTATTTCCTTTTCTTGTCTAATTGCTGTGGCCAATACTTCCAATACTATATTGACTAGAAATGGTGAAAGTGGACAACCTTGTCTTGCTCCTCATCTTAGTGGAAGGATTTTAGTTTTTTCCCATTGAGTATGATGTTGTCTGTAGGTCTCTCATATATGGCCTTTATTGTGTTGAGGAATGCTCCCTCTATTCCCACTTTGCTGAATGTTTTTATCATAAATGGGTGCTGTACCTTATCAAATGCTTTTTCTGCATCTATTGATATGATCATGTGATTTTTATCTTTGCTTTTGTTTATGTGATGTATTACGTTTACTGATTTGAGAATGTTGAACCATCCTTGTGTCCCTGGGATGAATCCCACTTGGTCATGGTGTATGATCTTTTTAATGTATTGTTGGATGCAGTTTGCCAATAATTTTGTTGAGGATTTTAGTGTCTATATTCATCAGCGATATGGGCCTGAAGTTTTCTTTCCTTGTTATGTCTTTATCTGGTTTGGGGGTGAGAATGATGCTGGCTTCATAAAAAGAGTTTGGTAGTCTTCCATCATTTTGGATTTTTTTGAAAAGTTTGTGAAGGATAGGGGTTAGCTCCTCCTTAAATGCTTTGCAAAATTCTCCTGTGAAACCATCTGGTCCTGGGCTTTTGTGTGTCGGGAGTTTTTTCATTACTGCTTCTATTTCATCTGCTGTTATTGGTCTGTTCAGGCTTTCTGCTTCTTCTTCATTGAGTGTTGGGAGATTATATTTTTCTAGAAACTTGTCCATTTCACCTAGGTTTTCAAATTTCTTGGCATACAGTTCTTCATAGTAATTTCTTACAATCCTTTGTATTTCTGTGGTGTCAGTTGTAATGTCTCCTCTTTCATTCTGATTGTGTTTATTTGGGTCTTCTCACTTTTTTCTTGATGAGCCTGCTTAAAGGCTTGTCAATTTTGTTTATCTTTTCAAAGAACCAGCTCCTGGATTCATTGATCCTTAGACTTGTGGTTTTAGTCTCTATGTCATTTAATTCTGCTGTGATCTTAGTCATTTCCTTCCTTCTACTTGCTCTGGGCTGTCTTTGTTGTTGTTCCTTGAGTTCTTGTAGGCATAGGGTTAAGCTGTTTGTTTGAGATGTTTCTATGTTTTTTAGGTAGGCCTGTATTGCTATGAACTTTCCTCTGAAATTTGCCTTTGCTGTGTCCCATAAGTTTTGGGTCATTGTGAGTTCATTTACGTTTGTTTCCAGAAACTTTTTGATTTCCTCCCTAATTTCATTCTTGACCCATTCATTGTTTAATAGCATGCTATTCAATCTCCATGATTTTGAGGACTTTATGTTTTTCCCCTTGGGGTTGGTTTCTAGTTTCAGTCGCTTGTGCTCAGAGAAAATGCTTGGTATGATTTCAATTTTCTTGAATTTGTTGAGGTTAGTTTTATGTCCTATCATGTGGTCTATCTTTGAGAATGTTCCATGTGCATTTGAAAAAAATGTGTATTTAGTCTTTGGGATGAAGGGCTCTATATATATCAGTTAAGTCCATTTCACCTAGAGTGTTGTTCAATGCCACAGTATCTTTGTTGACATTTTGTTTAGAAGATCTGTCCATTTTTGACAGTGGGGTGTTAAAATCCCCTACTATAATTGTGTTGCTGTCAATATCTTTCTTGAAGTCATCTAAGATTTTCTTGATGTATTTAGGTGCTCCTATGTTGGGTGCATATATATTTACAATGTTTATGTCTTCCTGGTGGATTCTTCACTTGAGTATTATGAAGTGACCTTCTGGGTCTCTCTTTATGGCTCTTCTTTTGATGTCTATTTTGTCTGATGTGAGTATTGCTACCCCAGCTTTTTTTTCCTGTCCATTTGCTTGGAAAATTTGTTTCCAGCCCTACACTTTGAGTTTGTGTAGGTCTTTTGTCCTGAGGTGCGTCTCTTGTAGGGTGGGTCATATGTGTGGGTCATGCTTTCTTATCCATTCAGCTATTCTATGCCTTTTGATTAGAGCATTTAAACTATTTATGTTTAAGGTTATTATTGATAGGTACTTATTCATTGCCATTTTTGTACCTGTGTTCCTCTCTCTCTCTTTCTCCTTTCCTTCCTTTCCTTAAAGCAGCCCCTTAGTATCTCTTGCAGAGCTGGTTTGGTAGAGGTGTATTCTTTTAGACTTCTTTTGTCTGGGAAGCTCTTTATTTGGCCTTCTATATTGATTGAAAGCCTTGCTGGGTAAAGTAGTCTTGGTTGCAGGCCTTTGGTTCTCATTACTTGGAATATCTCTTGCCATTCTCTTCTGGCTTGGAGTGTTTCCATTGAGAAGTCAGATGCTAACCTAATCGGGGCTCCCTTGTAGTTACTTCCTTTTTCTCCCTTGCTGCCTTTAAGATTCTCTCTTTGTCCTGGAATTTTGCCATTTTAATTATAATGTGTCTTGAAGTGGGCCTCTTTGGGTTCCTCTTGATTGGGACTCTCTGTGAGTCCTGGATATGTGTGACTTTTTCTCTCATCAAATTAGGGAAGTTTTCCATCATTACTTTTTCAAACAGGTTTTCTATCCCTTGCTCTTCTTCTTCTCCTTCTGGTGTCTCTGTTATATTGATATTGTTACATTTCATACTGTCTTGCATTTCTCTTAATCCCTCTTCATTCTTTCTGAGCCTCTTTTCCTTTTCTTGCTCTTTCTGGATGTTTTTTTCTACTTGGTCCTCCAACTTCTTGATCCGATCTTCTGCTTCATCAATTCCTCTTTTCATTCCTTCCACTGTGTTCTTCAGTTCAGAAATTGTATTTTTCATTTCCTCTTGGCCCTTGTTGATAGTTTCTATTTCCTTTTTCATGTTGATATAGTTTGCAGTGAGTTCATCGTAGCTTCCCTGTAGTTTGTGGTAGGTCTCTGAGAGCTCATGGAGCTTCCTGACAACAACCATTGCTTTGAACTCAAAATCTGATAGTTGAGTTGCCTCCATTTCATTTAGCATTCTTTCTGGGGCTTCCTCCTTTTCTTTCATTTGGGAATTATTTCTTTGCCTTCCCTTTGTTTGTGAGGCTCTTCTTGTTAGGCTCAGTTTTTTAAATTGATTTGTTCTGGTTCCCTGGGTTTATGGTGTGAACTTCTGTGGTAGAATGCCTGTGAGATTCAGTGGTGCTGTCTCCTTCAGTTATCCTAGTGTTCACGGCTTCCAGTGTCTCAGCTGTTGAAATGCCCCCTCTTTGGGACCAACTCTGGTCTTTCCACAGTTCCAGAGTTTTTTTGTTTTTGTTTTTTGTTTTGTTTTTGTCTCACTCGTAGGTGTTGAAAAAGAGAAAAGGGGAAGAAAGAGAAAAAAGAAAAGAAGAAAAAGGAAATAAAAAATGAAAAGAGAATAAAGAAAGTTAGAAAAGAAAAAAGAGAAAGGAAGAAGGGATAAGCTTGGAAAGAAAGGAAGAATGAATAGAACAAGAAAGTAGTAATGAGAAGCAAAAGGAGTTGAGGGGTAAAAAAGATCAAACTAATGAAAAATTAATAATAAAAAAAGAAAAATAAAAATAAACCACCAAAAAAACCCCCCACAAAAACCCCAACCAACCAACCAAAGAAACAAATAAACAAAAAAACACCAAAACCACCAACTCTTGCTGTTATCAGTCTTGCTAAGCTGGTTTTTCTGGCCTTGATGACTGCAGTGGCCAAGGGGTGACTGTATTGTTTTTCTTCCTGTTCAGCACTCAGTTATCTTTGGCCTAGTGACCTCAGAGCTAGGCTGGGGCCTCTCCGCATAGGGCCTCAGGGTGTCAGGCGCCTACTGCAGTTGCATGCGAGCAAGAGCTAATGATCTTTCAGCCTTCCATGCACTGGTGCCAACTGTTCTGTGAGCATGAATCGGCCCCCACGCAGGTCGCACACAGGTGTCTAAGATCTCTAAGCAGTCCATGGAGCTCCCTGATGGCACAAGGGTGCCAAGAGACAGTAGTGCTGAGGGACTGTAGCACAGGTCCCCCAGTGGGTTGCTGGTGCCGATGGATCCCCGCACAGCTATTCCCAATGGCACGTGGGCGTAGACAGTCTCTCAAGCTCCAACATGCAGTCCTCCCAGGGCTATGAGATCTTAACTCCTCTCTGTGAGATTTCAAGCAACCAGGTTTATCCCAGGGCTGCCGAGACCTTGTTTGGCTGATCAGGGAGTGGTTCACCCACCTCCATCCCTCCCTAGAGTCTTATGGCCAGCACTGGCCCAGGATCTCAGCCCCCGCCCTGGTCTCCGTGCTACTGGAGTACTCTCCTTACCGTCTGGTTTTTCAATGTCCACTGCAATTTTCGACCTCCTGTTTTCAAATATGCTGTGTTTCTGGTGTCTGTTTGCTGTGCTCCACTGTAAATCAACCAGGTTTTTCACCTGTGTGAAGGGGGAAGAGGGATGTGCATCCTCTTACCACATCGCCATCTTCTCTCCTCTGGTCCCTATCCTGTCTTTCTGATTGCTGATCCATTATTCCGTGTCATCTAATCTGCTATGAAGTTTCTTCAGTGTACTTTTCATTTCACTTTTTACATTCTTCAGTTCTGATAGGTCCTTTTTAAATTTTTTTAAAAAATCTTTCTGTTGAGTATGAAAGACATATGGACAAAAGCTAGGGGGGGGTGGAAATGGAAGGGATCTGGGGAGGGCTGGGGCAGAGGGACGGGATGGGAGTAGAAAACAGAGGACTGTATAAGAACAACAATTAAAATAAAATTTAATTAAAAAAAAATCTTTCTGTTGAAGTTCCCACTGAATTTACTCATTTGTATGAAGAGTTTGATGAACATCTTTATGCCTATTACTTTGAACTCTAGTAGACAGTTTACCTCAGTTTCATTTAGTTTTTTTTTTTTTTCTGTTTTTTTATCCCCCTGTTTTTGAACATATTCTCTCCTCATTTTGCCTCTTTGGCTCTATATATTAGGTATGCCAGCCTAATCTCCTTGTCTTGAAAAAGTGCCCTTATTTAGAAAGTGTCCTATGGGGCCCAGTGGTGGAATTTTTTGTCAGGTGCTCCAAAAGTATCTCCTAAGTGGACTAGAGTGGCCTCCTGTTGTGGCTGGGCCACAACTTCTATGAACACACTGTCAAGCAAGGCTGGTCCCTGGTCTGCTGGTTGTGAGGCATGGCCACAACTGTTGCAGGCTCATGGTTGTACAAGGAAGACCTTTTGTGTGGCTGGCCGCAAGGCCCAGCCATGCTATTGCAAACACACTGCTGTGTCCTGGTGCTGACAGAGGTCACCCACTGGGTATAGCAGGGCAGGGGCCACTTTGGAAGGGTGCTGGCCTGGGTGGGTCCTCAATGAAATGCCAGGGTGGGGTGAACAGTGTTAAGTTAATGGAGAATTTCAGACATGGCACCTGCCAGTGTCAGACCAGCTAAGTTAAAGAAAGGGAAAAAATGGTGCCCACTAACACCTCTGAATGAGGAGAAATTTCCAACAGATCCCTGTTTCTCCAGCACACACCCCAAAATGAGTCAATGTATCACCTTCACATATGACTGAGGTGCTTTTTAAACTACTGAATCTGTGCCAGGACAGAGAGAGAGTGCAACTTGGGTTTCCTATAGCCCTTTGGTTCTTCCAGACATAAGCTCCACTGGTTTTCAAAACCAGATATTATGGGTGCTCCTCTTCCTAGTGCATGTCCCCCAAGCTAGGGCTCAGACACCTCGCCCTCTGGGGATGACCTCTGCAGTTTGATATCTCTTCCACTTGTGAATCTTTGCATAGGGAATGAGAAGTAGGGTAGATACTCACTAAACTCAGTTTCTATATCTCCTACCCATTTCAATGTGTTTTATAAAATATGCATAGTTGTAGAAAATCTGTTCTGTAAATCTTCATGTTTTTCTCAGAGATAGCTGTTCTATATGTAATTGTAATTTGGAATCAATGTGAGGAAGTGAGCTCAGGATCTTCCTACACTACCATCTTGAACTCGAAGCCCAGAGACTTGCTCTTGAATGCCAATTTGGCTTGTCCATGGACTATCATTATTTGTGGTTTGTGCACTGCCACTGCAACAAACTTGTCTTTGGATGGGACCACCGGGTCACTTGGAAAACTTAATGTCCTTAATATGTTAGTGCTACTGAAAGTGTTCTAAAGATTCAATGCAATCTCTATCAAAATCCCAATGATGTTTTTGCAGAAATATAAAAATTCATCCTAAAAATCATATGGAATTTCAAAGGATGCTGAATAGCCAGACAGTCTTGAAAAATAATTAAGTTGAAGGGCTCACACTTTCTGCTTTCAAAACTTACCATAAAACTATAGTAATCAAGAGTGTGTTAATGGCATAAAGAGAGACAGATAAACAATGGAATAAAGAGTCCAGAATTAAACCCTCAAATATGTAGTCAAATGACTTTTGACAAGGATATCAAAGCCATTTCATAAAGAAAACATAGGTTTTCAACAAATAGTCCTGAGAAAACTGGATCCTTACCTTACACCATGTAAAAAAATTAGCTAAAAGGGATTAAAGACTTATAAGTAAGAGCTAAAAAATACAAAAATATAAAAATATAAAATTAGCAAAGCTTTTAGAAGAAAACATAGGAGAAAAACTTTATGACATTGGATTTGGCAATAATTTCTTAGATATGATACCAAAGCACAGACCAAGAAAAAAATAGATAAATTTGACTTGATCAAAACTGAAAATTTTTGTACATCAAAGGATACTATCAACAGAGTGAAAGGCAACGCACAGAATGAGGGAAAATATTTGCAAATCATGTATCTGAACATGTAAAGAACTCCTACAACTCAACAACACAAAATCAAATAACCCAATTAAAATATGGGCAAAGATCTTGAAAACACATGTTTCTAAAGATGTACAGATGGCCCGTGAGCACATGAAGAGCTATTCAACATCACTAATCATTAGTGAAATGCAAATCAAAGCCACTGTGAGATACTACTTCACACATATTAGGATGGCTATTAACATACACATATACACAGAACAAAACTGTGGAGAAATAGGATCATTTGTACACTGTTGGTGGGAATGTAACATGGTATAGCCACTGTGGAAAACAATATGGCAATTCCTCAAAAAGTTAAACATAGAATTACCATATAATCCAGTAATTTCACTTCTGGCTGTATACCCATAAGTGTTAAAAGCAGATTCTCAAACAGACATTTGTACAACAAGGTTCATAGCAGTATTATTTACAATAGTCAAAAGGAGTAAACAACCCAAATATCTATCAGTAGTCTTAAAAAGGAAGGGAATTCTGACATATGCTACAACATAGATGATCCTTGTGGACATTATGTTAAAAGAAATAGAAATATTTACATATTATGTTATTCCACTTATATTAGGTACCTAGATTAGTTGAATTCATAGAGACAGAAAGTACAGGGGTGGTTTCCAGGAAACAGAGGAGGAAGAATGTGAATGATTGTTTAATGGGTTCAGAGTTTCAGTTTGGGAAGATGAAAAGGTTCTGTGGACTGATGATGGTGATGGTTAAACAACAACATGAATGTACTTAATGCCACTGAACCAAACAATTACTTAAAAATGGTTAAGATAACAAATTTTGTTTTGTGTATTTTATCACAATAAAAACATTCAGGTGTTTTTCCTAGTTAAGCCCAATAGTGCAGAAACTGCATATTAATACTGCATATCAAATTTGGCACTAAATATATTTAAATTTCTTTTTTTAAATTTTTATTTTAATTGTTCAGGTACAGTTTTCTGCCTTTTGCTCCCATCCCAGCCCACCCCCAAGTCCTCCTCACCTCCCTCCCATTTCCACCCCGCCATAGTTTTTGTCCATGTGTCCTTTATACTTATTCCTGCAAACCCTTCCCCTTTTCTCCTGAAATTCTCTCCCCTCTCCCCTCTGGTCAGTGTCAGCCTGTTTTCTATTTCAGTGTCTTTGGTTATAGTTTGCTTATTTGTTTGTTTTGTTGACTAGGTTCCTATTAAAGGTGAGATCATATGGTATTTGTCTTTCACCACCTGGCTTATTTTGCTTAGCATATCAGTAAATGAATGGATCAAAAAGCTATGGTACATTTACACAATGGAATTCTATGCAGCAGATAAAAAGAAGGAGCTCCTACCCTTTGCAACAGCGTGGATGGAACTGGAAAGTATTATATTTAGATTTCTTAAATATTGAAGTTTGTAGCTTTGGGTTGACAGGTCCTTAAAATCAACCATGCTCCAGAATTCCCTACTGTATTACACTTTGACTGTTTCACTTAACTCATTACCTGCCAGAGCCTTGTAAATATTTGTACCTCCATGTTGCATCTCTCCTATGTCTGTCAGCTTGCCAGGACATATCCATTGAGTGGATAGCTATTCTTAGTTAGTTGTAGGAATGTGTGATTAAATGGGAAGAGGCTGGATCTTGGACCTCAGTTTAGACCTAGATTTGAATGCTAGTCCTGCCTTCATAAGCCTTATGGCAAGTGGAACTTCAGTTTTCTTACTTGTATAATAGGGTTAAAACATTAATTTTGTAGGGTTGCAAGAGAGTTAGATGGGATTGTAAATATAAAAGCATGCAATATGGCCTGTCGGTCATCAGGGGTTCAGCAAATGTTGCTTTCCTTCTTATCTTCATCTCCATAAATGATTAGTCTTCCTTTGAAAGGGAATGGTGACTGTCATGCAATTTTCCTAGGTGAGTGGTGAGAAAGGATGGGGAGAGAGGTTTTGGTAGTTTGTATAAGGGTCTCCTGTAAAAAGCTAAACTGCAATATCCTAGAAGACAAGGACTGGTTGTCTTTTTCTTTTATCTATAGGTCTAACATGTTGCTCAATAATGTGTAGAGAACAATGATTAAATTTTGTCAATATGGTAAAATAAGCATAATAATGGCATTTACTTAGCTCTGATGACAATATGCAGGAGAAAAAAAATAGGTCAGCCTGCCTTTGGGAATAGAATGTGACTTTCAGTGCTGGTGGAGATAATACCTTACGTTTGCCAAATCTGGAGAAAAATTAAAACTAGAAAATGGGAAACTTGAGGATTTTGAGCTTACTATTCATTTTTTTTCTTTCTTGCTGCAATGTTCTCATTTCTTTAAGTTTTTTTTTTCTCGGCCCAACTTGCAGGAGCAGTTGCTTTTCCCAGAACTTCTGACCAATCTGCTCCTAAACCTGCCCCTCCTCCCTGTAGCACAGAGCACTCCAGGGAACATATTTTGGGCAGTAGTAGCCTTTCCTCTCACCCTTACTCTCAAGCTCTACAGAAGTAAGATGGAAGAAATGAAAGAAGAAAATGAATGTTATCAAATTGTTGACACTGGATATTATTTTTCTTCTCTCTTACTTTCAAGAGATATGCATGCTCTGTTCCATATAGAAAGGAGGAAGGCAAACCTAAACATTGATAAATTCATAAATGAAGAAAAAACTCTAGGTTCCTTCCTGAATTCCAGCTGTATTCCAAACAAAACAAAACAAAATCAGATGGGAGAAGTGTGAGCTAAAGACAGAGCAACAGCTGGCCTGGATATGTAGCTCACCACTGCATAAATAAACAATTAGAGACTAAATTAGCATTATTAGTGCATGATAGCTTTCCCTGCTAAACTGCTGCAATTGGTTGCTTTGAATTCACCACATCAACCTTCCAAGTCTCAGCTCCTTGGCCTGATGGGTCCCAGGGGCTGTCTCACAATAGGCCACTGCACATGTGGGGAGTAGACTCTCTCTATTTGTTAACTGACTGTACTTCTGAACACTTTTTCAGTGCTTAACTTGTAGATTTGCAAAAATAATGCCAGAAAAGATATTTTACCAGTCATTATCTTTGTCAAAGATGGAGACTTTTGGAGCTGAAAATTCTGTTCTCAGAGTCCCAAGGACTAACCAAAGTATGTCACATGGTAGGCAGGGAAATACTTTTCAAAAGGCAGGAAGAATGATATTGAGAGAAAGGTGCTTTCATTTAAGGGACATGTTAACCCATTTCTTTAGTGGATTTCTATATTAGTAGCATTTAAATAACAATAATAACTCCTTGATATCAAGTAATATAATAGTATTTTCAAAGTGTATCTTTTTTACATTATCTTAGTTAGACTGTAGTTAATGTTTTTCACATTTAGTGTTTAACTTTGATACCTATAGTTTCTATAAGATCTGGAAGTCAGTCAACACCCCTTCTGAATTCTGAAGATATTTATTAAAGTTTCCTTATATAAGCAAGAGATGACCAAAATAAAAAAAAAAAACAAACAAGATGGCATCTTATCTTATGTTTGATTCAAATGCCAGTAGATGAATTTGTGGAGGCTTTATTTATGGTAACTGAAGACCTCTTTCTCAAACTCAAAACTTTACTCTTGAATAGTTCTATACTAGTTCAAATCAGGGTCTCCAAGGCATATTGCCTGGGTGTGAATCCTGGTGCTACAAGATTAAGCAAGTCAGTCACAGTGACTCAATTTCCTTATTCAGCCAATCTTCATGCATCCCACTTGTAATTATGCAATGCTAGAGATGTAGCAGTGAGCAAAGCCTCAAAAGTCTTTATTCTTTTAGAATTGACATTTTATGGAGGGAGGAAAAAATGCCTATGAGGGCAAACATGCTCTGTGGAAACTTAGCAAGGAGGGAGGCAGGGGAAGTGGGAGAATAGGAATAATGGATGGGCAAGCCCCCTTAGGATGGCACTTGACAGAGCCCCTAGAGAAGTCAGAGATGAGCCCTGTGGAGAGACTGTCACAGACAGGAAGAGGATATTGCAAAGTCCTGGGATGGGGCCAACTTATATGTCAGAAGAAGATGGATGAGGTCAGCAGGACAGGTTATGTCAACCATGGTTGAGCTCAGCTCAAAATGAAAAGCTGGGGTCCTGACAGAGGGCAACCCGTGGTCACCAACCTCCCAGCAAATGAGAGACCCCAGGAGATAGCAACCTCTGCTCCAGGGCATGCTCCAGACCTGGAAGGGGGCTGGTGCCAGAGCCTGTGAGATGCTAGGGGCACATGGCCACCCCAGGCTCCACATGACCTACCCAGGTTCCCACTGGGAATGGAGGGCAATGGGACCTGTTGATCCAAGGGGTCCACTTGACAGGAGTACAGTTGCTGTTGCCCAAGAGCTCATCCCCCCAGCCTGGACCCAGCGGGCAGCAGTGTCCAGCCCTTAGGCTCATGGAAAATTAATTTCCAACATTATCCAGAATTAGTATTTTGAGGTGTACTCATAATATGTATGACATGTAGTCAAATACAAAATCACATTAAAAGCCAAATAGACTGCTTTCTGGGATTTAGGTTTCTGCTTTAGTTTTTAAGGAGAATAATTGATCCAGAATTGCCTGTAATTGTGGGTTTCATTATAAAAATATGCATTACTTTTGTGAGGAGTACTCTGTGGCCTTGAAAAATTATTGTTAATGCCCCTAAGTTTTACATGAATAATCTGAGGCTCAGGAGGCTGCCTGTCTTAAGTCTACTGACTACCCATCCTTTGGTGGGGTCAGAGCTAGAATTGAAGTTCAGGTCTCTAGCTGGCTCCAAGGCTGATGTTTTTTAAAAACTACAATATGTGTTTGTTTGGGCTGTTGTTTAAAGAGATATTCATGTCATCATTTTCTAGTCTAGGAACTAGCTGAGGTGCTGAATAAGAGATGGTGATTCTGTTTGGTGTGGAAAGGTTTCCAGAGTCTTAACCTTTATTCATTAAACATTTGAACCTGGAAGGGTCCTTCTTAACCTGAACAGCTACGTCCACTTATGGACCTTATTACTGTTACTTACCATATATCAGATGCCTGCCATTGATCTGGGTTCCTTACAGAATGTATTATCAAAGCCCCTCCAGCAAGAATCAAGTTTCCAGAGGACCAGCAGGGAAGCAAGCCTTTAGTGAGCAACTGAATTAATTTGTAAGCAAACATTTTTTAGTTTATATTCTCAAATTAATTTGACCTCAATGTTTTGCCTGAAGCACCTTTTCTGAAATATTTCTCATATGAGGATTTTGAGGCATATGAACATATGCATTTGATAAAGAACTTGTTTTATTGTGAACAGGCTAATACAAAGTTTAGTAACATACAGAGTGTTTGGGAAACACCAGAAATTAACATCACGGTGAGCAAGAGATCAATACAGTCTTTGTTTTATCCCTCCCTGAATGAAAAAATGAGAATTGTGTGAATGGGTGGTACTATTGGGTAAAGGGCACAGTCAGTTCTATAGTCTGCTTCTGTAAACTCAGCCCAAATATAGGTTGACTTTTCATTCTATTGTTTCTTATCTAATAATAACAAAACCCACATGATTTATTATGAGTTTCTCATGTACCAGACTTTTCTAAAAGATTTATAAACTATAGGTCTTTTAATTCTTGCCATAACTCCATGAGGTAGGTACTATTTTCTATTTCTTGGATGAGAGACTGAATCTTACTAGGTGCCCCAATAAACTTTTTTTGACACAATCCCATACTTGGCTTTTTATACTTTTCCCTATACCAGTGTGGCTGGAAACTGCAAACATCATTTCTCTGCTGAGGCCATGGGAAGCAATGGACCTCCCATGGGAAGGTGAGAATAAAGTGATGAAAAGAAAATGGAAATCACCCTGTTTTTGGCAGGGGCAGATGACTGCAGACTGTTCCTATAGTTGTTAGCAGTTCTAGTATCACTGGGAGATGAGCATCAACTCCTGCAGAAGCACTGCTAACAAAAAACCAGGCCTCCTGGAGCCTACATGTTGTAGCAGGGCAGAGGAGTGTGGGCTCACATGAGTGTTACCTCTTTCCAGGATGATATGGCTGTCTGTACTTTCTGATGTTGGAAGACCACCAACCTTTTCATTTTTGATCCTTGAGCTCCCAGATTCTGTCTGTTAATTCCCTAAGTTAAATAACTTTCTGTTTGAGATAGAAGGGTTTGTGTTTTCCAAGATGATCCAGTATCATATCCATTTAGCCTGTATAATCTTCCCAAGTTCACTTCTCAGAGTCTGAGTATAGATAGATATTACCTTTTTGCTAGTCTCAAAGAATTGTTGTTGGCATATTCACCATTTCCCTGCTGCTGAGGATCTCATCAGTTACAGTGCTCAGATTCATAAGGCCCCTGCATCAACAGAAGGACTTCAGGTGTTATAGCTACACGTTCGACAATGCCATGTGAAATATCTAAAATCTAACTGAATATCACTACATCATCTTTAAGTCTTGAGGATGAAAAAGTACAGAATTCCATAGAATTTAAAGATCTTTTGAAACATAAATATATATATCTTCACACACATATATACACATATATACACTCACACACATGTGTGTGAGTGTGTGTGTGTGTGTGTGTGTGTATATATATATATATATATATATATATATATAGAGAGAGAGAGAGAGAGAGAGAGAGAGAGAGATATCAGAAGAATGGAAAAGTGCAGATTGTGATTAATTGATCAACCTGAGTGGGAGTTGCAGACTTTTGATAAACACATTGACTTAGGAACCAGGCAATGTGTTTATCTTGAATTCATGGATTTGGGTCAAGTGGCACTTCTGAGTTATGGTATCGCTAATGTAGCAGTTGTAAATGGGACTCAGTGAGTCCCCTCAGCACTGCCAAGAAGAATATAATGTCCGGTTAAGATCTATTCAGTTAACTGGAATGGCAAATGTCTTCCCTAATGAATGAGATTCTTTCAAGCTGGATTAAGTATAACAATGGTTAAGAGGTAGATCTGTGGAATTAGTATTTTGTGGTTAAGAAGAACTACGTGCATACTTAGTATTTAATGGATTTGAAATTTTTAAGAAATCTGCCCTATTAGAAAGACAAGCTAATAGAAGAGAAAACTTAATAAGCTTTTAGAATACACAGCAATAGAAAACACCTAAACTAAAACACACAGAGAAAAAATGGTTGAAAAACAAACAAGCAAACAAACAAACCTGAGCCCCAATGTTCTATGAAACAATAGATAGCTGTTTATCAAATGTATAACTGGTATGTCAGAAAGGGGGAGAGAAAATATTGGAAAGTATAATCACTGAAAATTTTCCAAATTTAATTAAACTGTAAATCCAAAAGTTCAACAAACTATATGCAGGATAAACACACACACACACACACACACACACACACACACACACCATACATATTCCTCAAAGCACTTCATAGTCAAATTGCTGAAAAGCTGTGATAAAGAAAAACATCTTAAAAGCAAATAGAGGCAAAAGACAAGTTATATCCGCAGGAACAGAGACAAGAAAGACTGCTGACATTAGAATCAACACAAGCAATGAAGGAAGACACAAACAAATGGAGACATACCGTGTTCATGGATCAGAAAAATTAACATCATCAAAATGTCCATACTACCCAAAGCAATTTACAGATTCAATGCAATACCTATTAAAGTACCAATGGCATATTTCACAGACATAGAACAAACACTTCAAAAGTTTATATGAAACCATAAATGACCCTGAATAGCTGCTGCAATTTTGAGAAAGAAGAGCAAAGTAGGAGGGATCACAATACCTGATACCAAACTGTATTATAAGGCCACTGTAATCAAAGCAGCTTGGTACTGGCATAAGAACAGACACATGGACCAATGGAACAGAACAAAAAGCCCAGAAATAAACCCAAGTCTCTATGGTCAATTAATTTTCAACAAAGTGGGCAGCAGCATAAAATGTGGTAAAAATAGCCTCTTCAACAAATGGTATTGGGAGAGCTGGAAAGCTACACGCAAAAAATGAAACTCAAGCACCAACTACCACCATACACAAAAATAAATTCAAGGTGGATAAAAGATTTAAATATAAGTCATGACACCATTAAAGTCCTAGAGGAGAACATAGGTAGGGAAATCTCAGATATTCCACACAGCAATATTTTCACTGATATGTCCCCTAGAGCAAGGGACATAAAGGAAAGAATAAACAAATGGGATCTCATCAAAATAAAAAGCTTCTGCATGGCTTAAGAAAACTATTAAAATAAAAAGAGAACCAACCGTATGGGAAAACATGTTTACCAATGATACCTCAGACAAGGGTTTAATTTCCAAAATATATAAAGAACTTACATGACTCCACTCTAAGAAGACAAGCCACACAATTAAAAAATGGGCAAAGGACTTGAACAGACACTTCTCCAAGGAGGAAATACAGAGGATCCAGAGGCACGTGAAAAGATGCTCAGTATCGCTAGCTATTGGAGAGATGCTATCTCATCGTGGTAGCATCTCTACCATGATGAGATACCACTTCATACCAGTCAAAATGGCCATCATAAACAAAGCAACAAACAAGTGTTGGTAAGGTTGTGGAGAAAAGGGATCCCTAGTGCACTGTTGGTGGGATTGCAGACTGTTACAAGCACTATGGAAAACAGTATGGAATTTTCTAAGAAAACTAAAAATGGATCTGCCTTTTGACTCAGCAATTCCACTGCTAGGATTATATCCTAAGAACCCTGAAACACCAATCCAAAAGAACCTATGCACCCCAATGTTCATAGCAGCACAATCAACAGTAGCCAAGTGCTGGAAGCAACCTAGATGCCCATCAGTAAATGAATGGATCAAGAAACTATGGTACATGTACACAATGGAATTCTATGCAGCATAAAGAAAGAAGGAGCTCCTACCCTTTGTGACAGCAAGGATAGAACTGGAAAGCATTATGCTAAGTGAAATAAGCCAGGATGTGAAAGACAAATACCATATGATCTCATCTTTAACAGGAACTAAATCAACAAGACAACCAAACAAGCAAAATATAACCAAAGATACAAAAATAGAGAACAGGCTGACATTGACCAGAGGGGAGAGAGGAGGGAATTTGAGGGGAAAAGGGGAAGGGTTTGCCAGAACAAGTATAAAGGATACATGGGCAATAACGGGGGGGAGGGTGTGTAAACAGGAGGGAGGTTGGTTTGGCTGGGGTTGGGGGAAGCAGTGGGGAGAAAATGCAGACAGCTGTAACTGAACAACAATAAAGTAATTTAAAAAAGAAACAACATAAACAGGAAGACAATGGAACAGCATCTTTAAAGTACTGAAAGAAAAAATAGAACACCTGAAAAACTAGAACTCTATATGTAGAGAAAATGTTCTTTTAAAATTAAGGCAAAATAAAGATATTTCAAACACATAAAAGCTGAGAGAAGTTGTTATCACTAGACTGGCACTATAAGAAATATTAAAGAAAGATTAGGATGTAGGCTAATAATATCAGATGAACTCTTGGATCTACCCAAAGTAGTGAGAAAGATAGAAATGGTAAATATTTGGGTAAGTGTAAAAAACTTCTCATTTTAAATTTATGTGAAGAAAACTGACCATTTAGGCAAAAATTATTGTAATACGTTATGGAGTAAACACCTGTAGAAGTAAATGTATGATGATAGTAACAAAGACTAGGAGGGATAAATAGAAGTGAACCATTGTAAGGTTTTTATACATAGAGTGGTATAAAGTTATTTAAAGGTGATAAGTGAAAAATGCATAGATAGCCAATTTAATGTGTAATTGATTCTGAGTATATAACAGATTATTGTATTCCTAAGTAACATATTGCTAGAAATTATTTGAAAAATTTTGAATTTAAGACCAATGAAATACTTAAAAAGAAATGAAATATATTTAATGCATAGTTCTAGTTTAAAATATTTGATGCATCATCATTATTGTTATTCTTTTCTTTTTAAAAAAGTGTTAGATTGAAGTTGGAGAAGTTAACTGAGTTATCTAAAGTAACACGATATGAAGAGCCAAGACTTCATCTTTACATTCCTAGTTTTATTTTTTATTTATTTTTAAAAGATTTTATTTATTTTTTTTAGAGAGGGTAAAGGAGGGAGAAAGAGAGAGAAACATTAAAGTGTGGTTGCCTCTTGCATGCACCCCACCGGGGACCTGGCCTGCAACCCAAGCATGTGCTCTAGACTGGGAATTGAACCAGCAACACTTTGGTTCACAGGCCAGCACTCAATCCACTGAGCCACACCAGCTAGGGCTCCTAGTTTTATTTTTAAACATAACTTTCCATGTTTGTTTTATTTTGCAAACTATCTCCACATCTTTATTATAAATGTTGTTCTTAACAGGTTGTAAATACTTGAAACTCTTCTTGTGGGAAAGTCAATAAGTAGTTTTTGAGAGACTAACATTTTTACTGTTAACTTAATATCTTTTAAAAAATTAATAGATTTTATTTTCTCAAGCAGTTTTAGGTGTATATAAAAATAACATGGAAAATACAAGGAGTTCCCATAAACAAACCCACCCTGCACCCCAGTTTTCCCTCATTATTTATATCTTGAGTAGTATGGATATCTGTTCCTATTGATGAACCAATATTGGTATATTACTAAAGTCCACAGTGTACTCTTGGTGTTGTACATTCTATGATTTGTAATAAATGTATAATAACATGTACCCACCACTGTAGTCTCAGACAAAATAGTTTCTCTGCTCTAAAAATTCCCTCTTTTCTGCTTACTTATCCCCCCATATCCCTGGCACCACTGATATTATTATTATCATCACAGTTTTGCCTTTTCTAGAATGTCATGTTTAGAACAATACAGTATATAGCCCTTGAGATCGGTTTCTTTTACCTAGTAATATGCATTGAAGTTTCCTCCTTGTCATTTCTTTCTTTTTAATTATATTTTATTGATTATGCTATTACAGTTTTCCCAGTTTTTTCCCTTTGCCGCCTTCCACCCAGCACCCCCTATTCTCTCAGGCAATCCACACACCATTATTCATGTCCATGGGTCATGCATGTAAGTTCTTTGGCTACCCCATTTCCTATACTGTACTTTATATCCCCATGGCTATTCTGTAACTACAATTTGTACTTCTTAATTCCCTCACATCTTCACCCATCTCCCTAAACCTCTCCGATCTGCCAACCATCAAAATGCTCACTGTATCCATGATTTTGTCTCTGTCCTTGTTTGCTTTGTTTGTTTTTCAGATTCAGTTCTTGATAGACATGTATTTTGCCATTTTATTGTTCATAGTTCTGATCTTCTTTTTCTTAAATAAGCCCCTTTAACATTTCATATAATTGGTGATGAACTCCTTTAGTTTTTTCTTGCCTGAGAAGCTCTTTATCTGCCCTTCAATTCTAAATGATATCTTTGCTGGGTAGAGCAATCTTGGCTGTGTAGGTCCTTGCTTTTCATGACTGAATATTTCTTGCCAACCCCTTCTAGCCTACAAAGTTTCTTTTGAGAAATCAATGGAAAGTCTTATGGGAACTCCTCTGTAGGTAACTAACTGCTTTTCTCTTGCTACCTTAAGATTCTTTATCTTCAACCTTTGGCATTTTAATTATGATGTGTCTTGGAGTGGGCCTCCTTGCATTCATCTTCATAGGACTTACTTTGCTTCCTGGACTTGGATGTCTATTTCCCTCACCAAATTAGGGAAGTTGTCTTTCATTATTTTTTCAAATAGATTTCCAATGTCTTGCTCTTTCTCTTCTCCTTCTGGCACCCCTACGATGTGATTGTTGGAATGCTTTAAGTTATTGCAGAGGCTGCTTACACTGTTTTATTTATTTTTATTCTTTTTTCTTCTTGTTTTTCTGATTGGTTCTGATTTGCTTCCTTAGGTTCCAAATCACTGATTCAATTCTTGACTTCATTCACTCTACTATTTTCCCCTTGTAAATTGTTCTTTATTTCAATTAGTGTATCCTTCGTTTCTGAATGGATCTTTTTTATGCTGTTGAGGTCCTCACTAAGCTCCTTGAGCATCCTTATAACCAGTGTTTTGAACTCTGTATCCAATAAATTGATGATCTCTATTTAGTTTTGTTCTGTTTCTGGAGTTTTGATCTGTTCTTTCATTTGGGTCATGTTTCTTTGTCTCCTCATTTTGGCAGCCTGCTTGTGTGTGTTTCTACATGTTAGGTAGATTTGCTATGACTCCCTGTCTTGCCAGTGTGGACTAATGTAGAAGGCATCTTGTAGGGTCCTGTGGCACAGCCTCCCCTATTACTCAGGCTGGGTACTCAAGATATGCTCTTCATGTGGGCTGAGTACACACTCCTCTTGTACTTGAGCCTTGGTTACTGTTGGAAGATCAATGGGAAGGATTTACCCAGGCCAGTCAGCTGCAAGGATTGGCTGTGACCACTGACCACTAACCTCTGCCCTCTGTGGAGGATCAGCTTTTCAGGGTCAAGGTAGTGCTTCTCTATCATGGTCTGCAGCTGTCCATTGGGTATTCAGGCCCTTAAGATTTCCCAGGTGGTAGAGGCGAAGTTCAGGCCTCACTGTGTTTTGCCCAAGGCCATCCTGCCTGGTCTATGAAGTAGTCTGAGATGGCTGCTTTTTCTGCTGGGCTTGGAGATTCCCTGGGGAAGCCAAGGTGTTACTCTAGGCTGGCTGCTGCTAGTGCCATGCCTTGGGCCACTTAATCAGAGGTACATGGGGTTGGGGACTCACTGAGGCCAGCTGTTGCTTATTTGAAAGGATTTAGGAAGTTGTGAAGAATGAGTCAACACCAGCCATTCATATGGAGAAGCCACTGTTAACAGCTGCAACTTGGGTGGGATGGAACCTGAGGGGATCTCCAGGGTAGGGCCAACAGTGTTAGCCAAATTGATGGAGTCTCCGATATGGCACCCACCTGCTGGCTCTGGCTCTGTGGAAGGGTTCAGAAAATGGACAATGATATCTTCCCACCTTTCTGTCTGGGAGAAAGTAGTCTCCCAGCTCGTCTTGATGCCAGATACTTCAGTTCCTCCCTGTGTGCTACTATCCCACCATTGGAGCTCAGAGGGAGTGAGTTTGAGTAAGTCCATGTAGGTTTCTTTAAGAGGAACTGCTTGGGACTCCGGAAGTTTCTTCTACTGACTCAATCCCTACTGGTTGCTGCAGCCATGATTTATGGGGACTTATCTTCCTGGCACTTGAACCCTGGGTTGAGGGGCCTGGGTGGGGCTGAGACTCCTCATTCCCAAGATACATCTTCAAATTTTCAATCCACTACATGTGGATGTAGGACCAGTCTGTTCTGCATCTTCACTCCTCCTACCAGTCTGTACAGATATGGTTTCTTTAATTTTATAGTTGTCAGACTTCCATTTAACTTGGTTTCTGACAGTTCTGTGTAATGGTTGTTCTCTAATTTAGCTCTAATTTTGATGTGGTTGTGCAAGGAGGTGATCAATGTTCACCTATGCTGCCATTTTGACTGGAAGTCTCTCCTCTTTGTCTTTTCATAGCTTGATAGCTTATTTCCTTTTAGTGTTTAATAATATTACACCGTATGGTTGAACCACAGTTTGTTTATTGAAGGATATCTTGTCTACTTCCAAGTTTTGGCAACTATAAATAAAACTGCTATAGTATGGAGATGCCTCAGAAAATTTAAAATGGATCTGCCTTTTGATTCAGCAATTCCACTTCTAGAAATATATCCAAAGGAACCCAAAATACCAATGCAAAAAAAAAAAAAACCATTAGTTCCCCTATGTTCATTACAGTGCTATTTATAATTACCAAGATATGAAAGTAGCCCAAGCATCCTTCAGTAGATGAGTGGATAAAAGAATTATGTGGCATTTACACAGTGGAATACTACTTGGCTGTAAAAAAGAAAATTTTACCCTTTGTGACAGTATGGATGGACCAGAGAAAATGATACTAAGCAAAATAAGCCAATCAGAAAAACACAAATACCATATGATTTCACTTATACATGAAATCTAGTGAACACACTGAACTCCAAAAAAAATAGAAACAAGCTTATAGATAGAGAGCAGAATGGCAGCTAATGGTGGTGGTGGGGGTTAGAGGTTAGAGAGACCGAGTAGAAAGGAAAAAAGACTCATGGACATGGACCACAATGTGGTGATTACTGGGGGGAGGATATACAAGAGAACTAAATAGTAATGGACAAAATACAATAAAAAGTTTTAAAAAATAAAGCTGCTATAAACATTCATGTTCAGGTTTTTGTGTGGACACAAAGTTTCAATCTATTTGGGTAAATAGGAATATAAGTGCTTGACCATTTGATAAGACTGTATTTAGCTTTGTAATGAACTGCCAAGCTATCCTTCAAAGTGACTACAATTTTTCATTCCTTAGCAATGAATGTGAGTTCCTACTGCTGCATATCCTTGCCAGCATTTGGTGTTGTCAGTGATCTGGATTTTAGCCATTCTAACAGGTATGTAGCAGTAACTCAATGTTTTACATGTTATTTAAAATGTTATTTACTGGCATATTACAAACCATGCGATACATTCATATTTCTGAGTTAACTCAGCTTAGTAACTTCTGTTCCCCCTCTTAGAGGCAGGATTCTTGTACAAAGAGAAGAGTGGAATTCAAAGGAAAGATCCAAGGACCTTGAACTAGTAGGGTTGTGCTTAGTGAGAGCTGTGGTCACTTGGTCTTGAAGAAAAGGAGTGTGATGAGGCAGGTAGATGGTCACTTGAAAATGGCTTTTCTCTCTGTTCAGGCCAGCCTGGCACAGATCTCCCTAGCCAGATGGGTTTGTGTACAGTTAGAAAGTAGACATGTCCCTCTTTTTTTCTGAGCAGCATGTTACAAGCTCTAGGTCACTTTGACCAGGCTAAGGTAAAATGGTACCCATTTCAAGACCAAGACAGAGGTTTATTTTTCCTGTCTCTGTGCTTCCTTCTGCTTAGCTCACAGGACCCACAGTAGCCACCGGTCCCTTCCCTCTGTTCCAGGGGTTGGCTGACTGTCTATGTAGAGAGAAACCACAGGGAATACAGGAGCCAATGGGAAAATAAATAGTTTTCGCAGCTTTAACTAATAAGTTATAAACATCCTGGCTGTCTTGTTTCACCTCACAAAGGCAAACACTCATGGGTTAAATGAGTGCAGATATAATCTCTAATTGTTATTCTATTAAGGTTTCTCAGCTTTGTTCAGATTCTGTTGTTGGCTGGTAAACATTACTGTGCCCTGCACACTGGGAAGTATACCATGGCGTGTTGCACATGGCAGAGGAGAGCCCTTGGGGTTCTTCTCAGGGTCCTCCCATTGGTTTAAAGGGCTGAAGAGACTTTCTCATCCTCTACTCTTGAACACTCTTTCAACTCTCCCTTGTCGTCCTTCTGAATCCATTTTCTTAAGGCTAAGTAAACCCTTTGCTTACATTGATCCTTGTGTGCAATTGTAATTTTGTTTAATGAATTAGACACGTATTTATCTTTTGCAGAGTTCCTTTTCTATTTCTTCTTCCACACAGCCATCTCCACAGTTTTCTTTCCTGATTTTCCAGTTCTGTCTCAATTTTTCTCTTTATCTTTCCTCCCCTCTCCACCACAGTGGGGAGGGTCTCTTTGTTCATTACCTTCATTTGGCATTTTCCTTCACTTGTTGATTCACATGTTCATTGAACAAGCATCGGACTTCTGCTTTATGCAAAGCAGTGTGTTAGGTTCTAACAGCACATGTGGCTGATGTCAATTACTGCCCTCACAAGGCTTGCCAGCTAGTGGAGAAGACCAAAAGGGTGAATTAATGATGACGATGAAAAGTGCTTCTGTGGGCAAAAGTAGTGCTCCAAGGGCACAGAGAGTAGTGCCTGCAGTTCCCAACTGGAACTGGGGATGATCTAGGAAAGGCTTCCTGGAGAGAAAAATGACTAAGTTGATATCCAAAAGATGAGGAGGGATAGATAGGCAGAAAGGAGACAATGTACCAGGGAAAGGGAACTGCATATGGGCCAGTGAGGAAACAAGAACGTTAAGGATCTGAAAGAAATTTAATGTGGCCAGATCAGTGACTGCAGAAGAGTCCTGAGTACAGGACTATAGGGCCCAGGGTGTAGAGTGTAGGAAACAATGTTACCTGGGCTTTACCTTGAGGGGTACGGGAAGCTGTTGGACTTTTAGTATGGCTGTGACGTGATTGTGTTTATGTTTTACAAAGACTTACTATGGAGGGTAGATTTAAGTGGAACAAGAACATTTAAGAAGGTGGTTCAGTAATCCAGGAAAGAGAAATACAAACTAGAATAAATACAGAAGAATGGAGAGAAGGTGATGGATTCCCAAGATACTGAAAATGAACTGGTATCCTTGGTGATTCATGTGCTATTAGAAGAGACAGAAGAATCAAGTACATTACCTGTAACTTTGCTTGTACCACAGTTTATTTATCCATTCAGCTAACTGAAGGACATCTTGGATTTTTCCAAGTTTTGCTGTATAGATTTTTTTTTTTTGTGAACGTAAGTTTTTCAACTCATTTGGGTAAATATGTAGGAGTGCGGTTACTGGATTATTCAGTAAGAGAGTTTAGTTTTGTGAAAAACTGCCAAACTATCTTTCAAACTGGCTGTATGTACGATTTTGCATTTTCATCAGCAATGAATGAGAGTTCCTATTGCTCCAAATCCTCAGTAACATTTGATGCATGTTCTAGTGTCCTGGGTTTTGGCTATTTTAATAGATGTGTGGTGGTATCTCACTATATGCTAATTTTAATTTGCATTTCCCTGGTGACATATGATGTGGAACATATTTTAATATTATTATCTGTATGTCTTCTTTGGCGAGGTCTCTGTTAATTTCTTTTACCTATTTTAAATCAGTTTGCTTATTTTGCTGTTACTGAGTTTTCAGTTCTTCATGTATTTTGGATAATAATCCTTTATCATATATGTGTCTTATCAGATATCTTATTTTGGTCTGTTGCTTGCCTTCTTATTCTCTTGACATATTTTCACAGAGCAGACATTTTAAATTTTAATGAAGTCCAGCTTATCAATTATTTCTTTCATTGGTCATACCTTTTATTTTGAAGACAGTTTCGAGAGAAGGAGGAGTTCAATTATGTGCTTGTCAGATTTGAATCCCATTTGGACACTCATGAGGAGAGGTCTCCTTTGGACATCCTGTTGGATACAGCACACTGAGCTCAGGAGAAAGGCTAGCTCACCAGGGTCTCTTCTCCTTGCCGTCTTCCCAAGAACTCACACACCTGGATAGAAGCTTAGTTCCTTCTAAAGGCACTATAATCCATGTCACTATCTCTCTTCGAGGCTGCCTCATGCTGTCATTAATGACATCTTCTTTAAAACTAGCAAGACAGCCTACAGAGACAGAAAAAATCTTCTGTGCCTGGTATTCTGGAACCAACTTTTAGTCTCTGCCATTCAGGAGGTAAAAGATTTCTACATGCACTGTTCTCAGAAGAGATGCTTATTTTTCCAATAAGAGAATCTTGGCTTTGGATTCCTAAATGGGGTCTGGGAAATCTGATTTCTAGTGGCAAGGTGTGTGGGAGAGAGAAGTGGTTTAATTTATATTCTCAAGGGGTTTTGGCTCAGAAAATCCTGTTGGATTGACCATAGATTTTAAACCACACGCAAAAAAGGAAGATGCAGCATGTGAGAAGGCAGAAAAACACTGTAGAACATCCACAGTGGATTAGTGCTTTGCTTTCTGCCCTGGCTGGGTGGCTCAGTTGGTTGAAGCATCATCCCATACACCAAAAGTTTGCAGGTTTGATCCCCAGTAAGGCCACATGCCTGGATGTGGGTTTGATCCCCTGTCGGGGCAGGTGCTGGAGGCAGCCGATCAATGTTTCTCTCTCTCTCTCCCTCTCTCTATCTATCTTTTTCCTTTCCCTGAGTGAGGATTAAAAAACAAACAAACAAACACTTGGGGAAGAGACCATATCCCATGGTAGCCATAGTGAAGTGCACATGGCCACATGGTGGCTAGACCCTGGTTTGCGTTGAGTTCCTCAGCCTCTGAAGCTGTCAGTGGAGAGAACCACTCAACACCTGGTTTGGATCAATTAATAACAAATGCTTAGAAATGAAGTGGAAGGAGATTCTCTTACTAAATTACAAACAGATGTCTCCTCCCAAAGCTGGACAATAGCAAGTATTAACCCTAGAAACTGGGAAAATCCTGAATTTCACTTCATATTTATCTCAAATAGACCAAGCTGTAAAACAGGAGGAGTGTTACAATGAAGGTGTGGGATTAAGATTTTTTTTGTTTGTTTCTTCCCCCCCCCTGCTTTCTGTGTAAATCAAAGCTCTGGAGCAAGTTAAAATGTGGGGAATAAAGTTCCATTCTGCACAACTGATGTAGAATGTAAGATTTTGCATCTTTTGTACAAGTCCCTGTGTCACTTCTGGAACACAAAACTCTTCCTTTAGTTCCTAAAAGTCCATACTGTCCAATGACAGCATCCTTTCCTTAACTTTGCCCAGGACATTCTGTCCAATATCAACTCACATCATTCCCTGATAACATTTCTGTGTGTTCCAAAACATTTCAATGCTTTTGTTGGCCTTTTGTTACTCCCTCAAGCCTCATGATTTTTTGACCTCCTTGCCATGAAAACCTCTGTCTCCTAATAGCAACCACAAAGTAATAACCTTATTGTTACATTATACTGCTCTGTTTTCAAAAGCTTGGAATTGGCATGCTCCTCTCTGTCTTTCTCTTTCAATGACCCTAATTCAGCCTTCAAATATGCGGACCCAACCAATTTGCATTGGTAAAGTAACATTCTCATCTCATTTATTTTCCTATCTTGCTTAGCTACCATGTCAGATATTTTATCTTGTCTTTATTAAGATTCAAAGCTTTCTTAGCATCTTGCTGTGCCCAATTTGCCATCATTGCATATCACTCATTCTCATTTCTCCTCCTGAGCTATAGATCATAGCCAAAGAAAATGCTGGGATTTTACCAGCCTGATCTGCCACACATCCTGTTAACTTGGAAGGGGCATGCATTTCTGCTCATCAGTTCCATCTCTCATGTCTTTTTATTTCCTTAGAAGATGACAATGACCTTCTAAATTGGCGTACAATCTAAAATAACTTTTAAAAATCTATTTTCACATAATTTTAAATTAACATACAGAAGTTTTCAGCAACAGTTTAAATAGTTAAAATATATACTTCCTGGACTATTGCAATGTTTTTATTTAAAAATAAAAGTGTTGCATTACTCCTATAAATATACCCCTTGTAATAGAAATAACAGGGTAATTGAAACTTAGCATTATCATTTAAACTGAGTACACTATCCATTTCAAAAATATACCAACAAAGACTTTCTTTGTTAACAGATAGATTTCACATTATTCCTTTTATTTCTTGAATTTATATTTTATTCTTCTTTCTCCAAATTTTATTCTAATGTACTTTTATGCTTAATGTCATTTATTTATCACTCTATCAGACTTATACACTTTATTTATTCATTTTTATTTACTCTGACTACAGGACTGTATGCATTAACTAATTTTTTTCCTGGAGTGGATTAGCATGAAAAAATTATGAGTATAGACTTAATCAAAACATCATAAATATATGGCAGAGTTTGAAAAATATTTATTCAGCAAATATCTTAATTAGACATGTCTTAATTACACTGATAGGAATGTGGTTATTTACCACATACCCATGAAAGGAACTGGTAAATTAGTTTCTCTGTTTTGTGTTCTTAGACTTTTATACCTGGACAATCTATGGGATGGATGAGAGATCTGTCTACTTTTGAGGAACTGAGGGAAGGGAAGCTGTGAGCAGGAGTGAACAGAGAACAGCAAGATGTTCCAACCCATAGGTGCTTTGTCTGGGAAGCCATGGGGAAGTAGAGGATCTGGAAATCAATTTCATTCAAACACTCTTGTGCCCTGTTGCTCCCCAGGCTCCTGGCATCCCAATTTGAAGACCACTGTCCTGAATTCTCTCCTTTCCTTAAGCCTCAGTTTCCAGGCAGTGAGGAAAATGGTTGAATGAGATCAGTTTTCATCCCTGATACTGCAAAACATCTAATTTCCCTCCTAACTTCTCTTCTTCCCCCCACTTTTGGAAGGTGTATCTTTGCTTGTAAGTTTAATTTATTCTTTCCCATAAATGCTGTTTTTTCATGTTCTTAATTGCATCCTTTCCCCCACTACCATCTTTAACTTCTTTCTTTCTAATGCTTATCCTCCTGCCAATAGACTTGCAGTCTTTTCTGTGTTTTTTTTCTAAATTTAACTAAAAAAAAAATGATCTTGATGCCTACTCAATTACGTAGGTTATTTCCATTCTATTTGTGGCTACAATCCTAGAATTGTATATTCAACTTAATATGTGTAATTACTCTCAATATTTTGTCTCCTACCCTCAACCTGCAATGATCGACACAATTCTTCCTAGAATTTTTTCCACTGTTGTTCATTCCCTTAAATACATTGATTTACATTCTCTAGATTTTCTACCTCTCACATGCCAACTAGTCTGTCTCATTTTCCTGTTTCTCCACACAGAGTATGTCCTGGGAGCTCCAAGTCTACCTTCCCCTTCGAGGAGGTTTATTAAACCCTGCTCAATACTAGGGTTCTCCCCTGACTTGGGATTTCTAACTTTGGAAGGCCACCTCTTGCTCTGAAGTTCAGTTAACACATTTTAAAATTTTCCCTTTGAGACTTTATCTGTGACCCACTTAGAAGTGCATTGTTTAAGTTTCCAGATATTTCCACTTCGTCTTCACTGACAACACAAGAGTAAGAGACTCAGCTGAGCTTTTAAATCCTCCACAATTTGGATCAATTTATTTTAGACCCCTATTTCCTGTTGTTGCTTGCAGCAAAAACCCTATTTCCAGTCTAATTTAATGTTCCAAACCACTCTCTGAATCTCTGAATATTACTTTAGGCCTTTCTGAAATTCTCATTAAGGCTATTCTATTTCTTAGTTTAGAAAAACATTATAGTTGAAGTTATGGAAATGTAATAAGGAGTGATGATTCTGGGGAAAAGATACAGTGTAACAAGTGATCCAATTAGTGTCCAGAGTTTGGGTTCCTAACCATATAACCCATTTGTTCCCAAGAAATACAGAATATCTTAACTTGTGAATGAATGATGAATGTTTGTTGCTATTTGAGTGAATAACTCTATTGCCAGTTCCCACTCATGTTCATTTGCTCTGAGAATTTGAGTAAATTCCTCATGTTTTCTGAGTTTCTTTTGAACAAGGCTAATAGTGATTCACTTACAAAATGTTGGGGGTAAGAATATCTCATATCTGCAAAGGTTTATATATATAAAATTAGTAATAGCATAGCATGAGGTTTCATAGACTATTACTATGGTATTTAATCTTGGAGAACAAATATATCTAACTGAAGCCAGTTAAATAGTAAATAATAATAAATTATTTTTGAAAACCCAAAATACATTCAATGAAAATTATTTGGGAGCAAATTTAATGCAAACAATTCCACTTTATTGTAACCCTTTGAATTTATATTGTATTTCTTTCTCAGTTCAAAAAACTTAATTAAACATTTTTTTTTACAAAATCAACATAATCATACAGTAAAATCTACTGGTTAGTAAATGAATCATAGAATAATACTTTTCTACCTAGGTTTGTACATGTTGGTAATTTCTAATGAGATTATACCAGTTAAAATGCTCTCCTTTTCTTGCTTTAAGTGGCATTTTGACCTTTAGAGAGATCATTCCAGAATCTTACTCCTTCCTTCATACTGCTGAGGAACAGTGGTTGAGGGCACTGAGCTCTGTTACTGACTTCCGCCTCATGTCACACATGGGCTGGTCTAGAGTGAGCGCCATTGGCAGTGGACCTCACACTAGAGTGCTTGAACTCACCCTGTCCTTGGGAGACTTGTGAAAATGTAGTTTCCAAGGCTACTCTTTGCCACAGAACCAGAATGAATATACCAAAGTCATCCAAAACCTGCCTTTTTTTTTTTTTTAAGCACTCTGTGTAAGGTCAGAGCTCATTAAAATTTATAAATTATTGGTCTGAAACAAGATACTCCATATTCTCAAGTATGGCGTTTCTGTGTACATAGCAGAATTTGGCTAACTTGCCCATTTCCCTGGGCATTAGATATAGTATGGTCTATTTAATAGTGCTCTCTGCATCTGACTGCAATTTTACATTACTTTTGTATTACCTTTTGGGAATGGGGTTTACTAATATACTCCTTATTCTATCACTAGTCATAATCCTTACCTACTGCCTTCATATATGTGTAGTTTTGAGTATCATTTATTATGTTTTGCATGTTTTTATAGGTTCTTAGGTTATTGCTTTTAGCTGCATAAGTTGTGTGTATATTTTGCCTCCCTGACCAGATTTTAAGCTCTCTGAAGACAGAGAGAATGGCTTATTTCTTTATTATTCTGTACCAGCGCCTGGCTTAGAACTCTCAGGCCAACAGTTCAACATTAAATGCAATTTAACTGACTGATTTTCTGCATATACATATTAAATTTTAGAAGAACGAGTATGTCCTGGGAGCTCTATGGTAATACTGTGACTGGATATCTCTGTGTAGACTACCTAACAGGATACATGGATACAGCATTATATGCATGGCTCATTTGGTATCTCATGAGAATGAAGGCACCATTTCGGTATAATCTTATTAGCATCCAGGAGGGATTTGTGATTAATTAAAAATGTTAGTGATCATCAGTGCCTGAGAACAGGGAAGATAGTTATTCAGCATCTGCTCTAATTATAACATAAGTGCCCCAAATTGCCTATATTCTCATCACCTCAAAGTATAATAAATTCCAGGAACATCTTAGAATAATAAATGACATTTCGCTTAAGCCAATTAGCATTTTACAAAACCTAGAATGCTCTAGCTTCTTTTTCTAAAGAGTGAGGTTGAGTATCTTTTCATATGCCTATTGGCCATGTGTATGTCCTCTTCGGAGAGAAGTGTCATTAGGTCCTTTGTCCTTTTATTTATTTATTTATTTATTTATGTTGAGTTTTGTAAATTCTTAACACCACAGTGAGATACCATCTCACACCTGTCAGAATGGCTATCATCAATAAATCAACAAACAACAAGTGCTGGTGAAGATGTGAGGAAAGGGGAACCCTTTTGCGCTGCTGATGGGAATGCAGATTGGTGCAGCTACTGTGGAAAGCAGTATGGTGTTTCCTCAAAAAATTAAAAATGGATCTGCCTTTTGAGCCAGCTATCCAATTTCTGGGAATATATCAAAGGAACCCAAAACACTAATTTGAAAGAACATGAGCACCCACATGTTCGTTGCAGTGTTATTTACAATTGCCAAGATATGGAAGCAGCTCGAGTGTCCATCAATAGATGAGTGGATAAAATAACTATGGGACTTTTACACAAATGGAGTACTACTTGGTTGTAAAAAAGGAAGAAAATTTTACCTTTCTGACAGTATGTATGGACCTGGAGAACATTATGCTAAGCAAAATAAGCCAGTCAGAAAAACACAGACAACACATGATTTTACTCATTTGTTGAATCTAATGAACAAACTGAACTAACATGCAAAACAGAGGCAGAATAATAGATAGAGAACAGGATGACAGCTAGTGGTGTGGGGAGGTAGGGGTTGGAGAGATTGAGCAAAAAGAAAAAAGGGCTCATGGACATGGACAGCAGTGTGGTGGTTACTTGGGGAAGGAGATATAAGGGGACTAAATGATAATGGTAAATACAATAAAAATTAAAAATATAAAAGCACTAATCATAAAAAATTTGTATTCTTTTAAAAATATTAAGATGGTAATATGTATATGTGTGTGCATGTGTAGTGTTTATACAAGAGTGTAAACACTTAGCAAGGCCACCTGATTTTTAGTTCTGATGAAGAGAGAATATATTACACTAATATGTACTGACCAGTGGGTGGCATTTATTCACAGTGATATAAATTGAATACAACCCAGTATAAGGTTTTATACCCTTTTGGTAGCTTCTCATTAATGATCAGAAAATTAGCAGGTCTGTTTGTGTTGAAATGTCAGTTTTTAACTTAATATTTAAATGAAGTTTTACTGAAGCCAATTATTGGAAGCAGCCACGTGAAATGTTTCACTACCTTTGTGTATTAAAAATGCCCTTTACGTGATATGTATCTGAAGCTTCTTTTAGAACTTAGGCAAGGAGGTACTTTGATTCCTTGGGGAAACTGGCACACTTATTTCTTTATGAAAATAGAAACTGCATAATTGACAGTGTCTGCCTTTTTGTTTGGTTGCCAAAAATGTTAAAGCTAAATTTAAAGCTCAGCTATGCCAATTATGTAGATTTAACAGCTGAATATTTATGTTCTTTTATTACCTAGACTTGAGATTCTACTCTTATTATTTTTCAAATGCCCCCACCTGGAATTCTTCATGGAAAAATGTAGAGTTAATATATTAATAAAATAAATAAAACGGGGATATTGCTTTGTGATTTAGGAGCGGGGATACTGAACAAGTGATAGAACCTCAATTTTCATCTGCAAAATAAGCACAATAATACTTTACTTCACAGGATGGCTGTGAGGATTAAATTAAGTCAGGTCAATTGTAAGGAACAATACAAGTGTTATTTTTTTTAGAGAAGGTCAACTTTAAAATCTAAGCTATATTTACTCTGAGGATTCAGACATGTCACTAGGGTATGTGGGGCAGAACAAGCGAGACTGTGAAGGATAAGAAGTATCCTAGAAAGGAACCCATCCTAGGTAAAGAGAGCATTAAGGTGAGCTCAGTCATTGTCTAAGATCAATGGATCAATATCAGTAGGTATAATGATTTTATTTATAGTATGCTAGCCCTTTCATGCTATACTTATGCCAGGGCCCTGGGGAGAGAACATACAAAACTTAGAAGAGCTGTTTCACTGAAATTGCGGTGAGATACTGAGAATGTAAGGTAACTCTTTTTTTTTTTTAACCAAAGAACAGTGCAAAGCATAAATCTTCCCTTGCTGCTTCCATTTCCTCACCTCCTATTTTTGTTTCAACCACTTAAATCTTCTTAGTTGGTAGGCCAAATTGACCCCAGCTGTTCTATAGAAATGACTTGGATAAAGTTCAACAAAGACTGCTTAAGAGCAAAGTCCAAGGTCTCTCTGGAATATGGCAGTGTTCGTCACTTCCTCTTGGAAATGCTCTTCTCTTGACTTGTGCGACATTGTCCTATCACCTCCTGGCCATTTCTCCATTCCTCTTGTGCATCCCTCTGCTGCAGCCTGCACTCCAGTATTGGAGAGAAAAGGGGTCAGCCCTTACACTTGTTTTCTTTCCACTAAAGATACTTTAGGATTGCATGTATCCTGTTTGACAAGTAATATATACTAGTGATACTCAAAATAACAATGTAGGTTAATTTTTCACATCTACAGACATTTGCATTTTGAGATGACTTCTTGAATAGGAGAATAAAGAAACCAGCATGTGAAGAATTGCACCTAAATCTAGATAGAACTGGCTCAGCATTTACAGACGCATATGTAAATATGATTGTTATATAGGAAAAACACTGGAAGCCATCCATCCAATCCATTGCTGTCTAACCTACCACCTACAATGTGATGACTCTAAATCTGTGTTACCATTCCAGAAGTTTGTCTTGATTTCTAGACTAACACTCCCAATAAGATTACAATACTTGAGCATTTATCAGGAACTTGAATCTTTCCCCTTAAATATGTTTCTCTTTCTAGATTAATAAACCTACCTGAGGCTATCCTAGATTCACTCTTCCACTGTACAAAGATGCTTTTATTTCTGTGCCATTCCTTAAAAATCTGTCCCTCCTCTCAATCAGTGGTCTTTACTTTTTAGTGAGCATCAGAATCCCATGCAGGGCTTGTTACAACATAAATGGCTAGGTAATATTCTCAGAGTTTTTAATTCAGTGTGTCTGGGGTAGAGGCAAGAATTTGCCTTTTTAACAGGTTCCTGGGTGACCTGATGCTGCTGATTGGGGCAAGGATGGGGTAAGAGGGGGCAAATCATGCTTTGGGAATTACTGGCTTAAGTCTCTACTAGCAGTACCTTAAATTTTTCTGTAATTCTTTGTCAATTGTCTTAGGTAATGGTCTATTAACTCTCTCTTTCCCCATCTCGCAAAACTCCAGTGCATCCCCTATATCAGTGTTGTCCAATAGAACTTTCTGTGATGATAGAAATGTACATTCTGCTATCTAGTACAGTCACCATTAGTTATATGTGGCTATTGGGCACTTGAAATGGGCTACTACATCTGAGGAACTGAATTTTAATTATTTAATTATTTAATTTTCAGTGTGGGTAGTGGCCACTGTATTGAATAGTGCAATTCCATACTGTTCCAAGACAAGAATCCATTCGTATTTCTTCTTTGTTTAAAATATTCTGATGGCTCCACATTGTCCACAGACTAAAGATGGATTATAGTGTAATCCATGTTCAGCTTTCAAATAGGTAGACCTGATTCAAATATTGGCTCCACTACTTAATAGCTATGTTGTTTCAGGTGAGTGAGTCAAGCTTTGATTCTGTTTCCTTGTCTGTTAATGATCAATAAGTGGAACCCATTATTATTATAATGAGAAACTAATAATCATGATAGTAACAATAATAATTGTTATTCCAAACTCCTTTGTAAGGCATACAAGTCCCTTTACAATATGGAGTTTTCTTGCTTTCTAATTTTGATTTTTGTCTTGTATCTTAAGTTCCTTGCTTTCTACAAATACCTTTTGTTTTCCCCAAATACTATCACCTAATTCATGCTCTTGTTCCTTTGGTTGTGTCTGTTTTTTTTTTTTTGGCTGGTCTACCCTGGTAAACATAGCTTTTCTTTTTATATTAAGCCCAAGGGGTTACCTCATTTATGAAATCCTTCTGCTTTCCCCTGTCACATCAGTTACAGCTGACTCCTCCTTTATTGTCTAAACAATGCACATTCTATCACAGCATCTATCACCTTTCATTCATTTCTCTGTCCACCTATATCTGCTCCTCCTAGACTGTGTTTATGGGAAGCAAAGCTATTTTTTCATTTTTGTATTCCCAAGATCTATATAGCACATCACAGATTATAGTCACCAAATCCCTATTTCTTGAGTGAATGATGGGCCAGGTCCTATGAAAATGTAGGTTTCAGTAGTTCCTTGAGCTATGGAAAACTGTTCAAGTCTTTGATTTGAGATTTGTTCCTGAGTAGCTATGTGATTTTAGTAAGCTGACTCACTTCTCTGACTTATTCCAGTGAGTGGTTGGAGTAGAGGCTCTCAAGAGTCTTCAGCTCTAACACACTCAACCCCCAGTGTCCTTTGCACAGACTTTTTATTTTAAAGTGCTGCTGCATTTCACTGACATGTAATATATTTTTTGGCCCCAAGAAAAAGAAATATTGAGTTTTCTGAATAAGGATAAAGATTTAAAATTATTACTTATAATTTTTATTTTACCTAAAGTATATATCTCATATAGTTACAGAAATTTTAAACACTGAAAATAAGAATTCAAAATCAAACCTGAAAGGCAAGGAAACAATAAAATATAGGATGTATTTAGGAAATAGAAAGTATGTTGGGTGTGTCAGATACTGGCTGTAAGTGAGAGGAGAAGACAAAGAAAAGTTTGGAAATCTAGGTTGGGCATATTGTAAAGGGGCTGCTTTGTCAATAGATAATAGAGAACTATAGGAACACCAACCCAGTTACAGCATTTTGGATTAATCATATCAGGGAAGATAAAGATGACAAAGAATTTTCAACATTGAGTCCTGGAGTTATAGACTAGGAGCCTGAACTAATATGTTGATAAAAACTGAAAGCAAGTTTAGAAGACAAATATTGTAGTGAGCAAATGTTCTGTTTGTGGACCCTGATTAAATATGGGAGAGATAAAGATGATGAAAATGGTCCCTTATTTCAGTGTCTGCATACCAAGAAGAAGAGAGATATAAATCCCAGGAATGTGGAAAACAAGAAATTTGAGAGGGATGGCAAGAGTTTAGCTTTGGGTATATTGACTTTGAAAGGATAATGGGTTGCTTTACAAGAATGCACAGTAGAAATCTGAAAATTAAAAGGGCCAATCTGAAGGTGAAACTTAAGACTGAGCATTTAAAAAGGTCAACAAAAGAATTTAAGCAGAAAATCTTGAGTTGAACATTGAGTAGAATCCAAATAGATTAGATTTGAGTAGGACATCAGAGCTCAGCTAGTTTAACTTTCTCATTTTATAGATGAAGAAATTTAAGGCTGGAGCCTTCAAAGAAGGCTTAAAGGACTCACTTATATCCTTATATTATTACTTGCTCACCTGTAAATAAAGAAGGGATTTGAAGCTATTTTATTTATTTATTTATTTATTTATTTATTTATCCTCACCTAAGGGCATTTTTCATTGCTTTTAGAAAGAGAGGAAAGGGGAGGTGAGACAGAGAGTGAGAAACATCAATGTAACAGAAATATCGATTTGTTGCCTCTCTTAGGCTTCCCAACAGAAGATAGAACCTGCAACCTGGGAATGGAACCTGTAGCTTTTCTGTGCTCCAACCAACACAGCCACACCAGCCAGGGCTTGAAGCTACTTTTTAATAGAAAAATTATAAAGTGATTTTGTTCCTGCCAAGAAAATATTTTGTCATTATTTTTTTATTTCAGCAAGAAAAAATATTTTCTGAAAGGAGTATTTTCTTGGTTATCCAGAGGTTTTGTTTTTAAAAATAAGGCTAGTTTTTTTCCCAGATGAAATATAAAATGAAATTAATGCTTAGAGATGGGGATAAACTCAAGACAAAAACTAAATGCTCCAGAAAAAAGATGATCTCATTCTTTTGTTTGCTTTCAAATACTCAGGACTGTAATTTGATTGCTCAAAGGTAAGAAAAAAATGGAGCTAACACTCAGTAAGTCTTGAGCTGTTAGCAGAACAATGTAATGATGCATTCATCGCTCTGGCTGGACACCTTAGATTAAGAATTAGTTTACATAACTATTAGACTAATAGGCGTTACATTAATAGAAACCTCATATTTGTACACTATACTTCCAGTCTAGAGTCCCTAACTGTCATCTGAGATGGAAACTGGAAATCCCATCTGATTTCTTTACTTCTCATTTTTTAGGAATAAAAAACTTGGAAAAACATGTCAGAACATAAAAACAAAGAAACTATAAAGGCAGTAAGTCTGATTAGGCAAGTTAAAAGTTTTCACATGGTATAAGCCACCATAACCAAATACACACACACACATACACACACAGAAAAAATACTTGTTACATGGACCATTAGTAGTTAATAATCAAAATGCAATTACAAAGCAACAGGTAACAGAAAATTACCTCTAGAGAAAAACAATCAAATAAATGGATAGATATTTTTCAAAGGAAAAATAAAAATTGCCCAGGACCATCTAATCTTAATATAGTTTTGAACTGCATAACATTTCGGTCAATGACAGGTAGTGCATATGATGGTAGTCCTATGAGATTTTAATGGATCTAAAAAATTCCTATTGCCTCATGAACATCGGAACCACCATGTCATTTTGAAAAGCATTACCAGATGTTTGTAGTGATGCTGATTTAAACAAGCCCACTACCTGTCATTTAAAGTATAGCACATACAATTATGTATAGTACATAATACTTACTAATGATAATAAATAGCTATGTTACTGGTTTGTGTATTTAAATAAGATACTTCCTAACCATTATTTTAGAATGCACTCTTTCTATTTACAAAAAAATAAAGTTTGCTGTAAAACAGCATGCTGTGTTATGCTGGCAGCAGTCTTACACATCTGGTGTTTACCATGTCTCTTGATTGCATCATTTCTCATGTGTTTGACTTAACCTTGTGTTGTTTTATACAGTAACATGTAGTACAGGTTTGTAGCCTACAAGCAATAAACCATCCCAGGTAGCCTAGGTGTGTAGTAGGTTATACTATTAGGTTTGTATAAGTGCATTCTATGATTTTCACACAACAAAATCTCCCAATAACCCATTTCTCAGACCGTATACTTGTCATTATGCAGTACATGACTGTATTAATCAGGAAATGCAAGACTTCTTTACTCATTGCCACATTCTTGTCCAATAGTTTCAAGCCAACAGTACTTGCCTGTTTTTGGCAAAGGTTAAGAATAATGATGATATCTAGTGCTGGGGAAACTGGCATTCTGGGGATATAACTGTTGTTCAGAAAACTCGGCAATTTGAATTAAAATCTTAATAAATGTACAAACTCTTCGTGATAGGCAAACTTCTAATAGCCCCCAATTAGCCTGCCTCCATGTGTACATGTCTGTATAATCCCTTCCCCTTGAGTCAGGATGGGACTGTGAATATGATGTATATATAGCACACCTGTGATTAGGCTAGAATATATGACAAAAGTAAAGAGATTTTGCAGTTGCAATGAAGGTTGCCTATCAGTTGACTTTGAGTTAACCAATTTGGCATTGAAGAAACAAATTATCATGCTGTGAAGTTGTCCACATGGCAGAGAATGGTGGGTGGCTTCTAGGAGATGAAGGTCAGTCCTACAATGACAAGAAACCTAATTCTGCCAACAGCATTGAGGTTGGAAAGGACCCTGTACCCCAGGTGAGACTATGATTTAGGCTGACACATTGAATGAAGCCTGCTGAGACCCAGAGCAGAGAATCCACTAAGCCCTGCGCAGACCCCTAACCTGCAGAAACTAAGGTAATAAATGTATATTGTTTGAAGCTGCAAAGTTCATGATAGTTTGTTTCACAGCAAGAGAAAAGTAATACATACTGTGAGTAACTGAGTCTAACCTTAGGAATTTATCCTGAGGTAATAACCAGACATTCAAACAAGAATATATGTGCAAGGTTGCTGATTTTAGCATTATTTATTGGTGAAAGACTAGAGTCATCTTAAAAATCTAACAATAGTGGATCAATTAAGTACATTCGGAGAGAGTTCTTGTTCATTTTTCATCAAATTTATTCCAAGGATATTTTTCATAGCCATAGTACATTGTCAAAATCAGAAAATTTATATTGGTTTAATACTATTAATCTAGGTGCAGTGGCCTTATTTAATTTAGTATTGGATATTAACAAAGACATTTTCCTGTATATACTGATCATGTGGTTAGTCTTCTTTTCCCAGGATAAACTTCCCTTAGTCATTGTGTGTAATCCTTGTTGATTTGCTAGTATTGTGTTAGAGAGCTTTGTATTTATACCATATGATATATCATTCTACAGTTTTCTTGTGATATCTTTGTTTGACTTCAATGTTAGGGTAATATTATCCTGATAAAATGAGTTCAGAGTAGTACCTTTGCCTCTTGTTTTCTGAACGTGTTTGTGTAGTGTTGGTATTATATTTTTCTCAAATGTCATTGGAGAATCAAGACCTTTTATTTGTGGGAAGACTTTAAAATATTATTTTTTAAAATTGAGGTAAAATTGGTATATAATATTTTATAAACTTTAGGTTCACAACATTATAATTCAACATTTGTATAGAGCTAACTCATTTTTTACATGAAGTTGTGGGGAGAATTAGCAAATGGCTCCAAATTCCTGCTCCATAATGTACATGCTCTGTGCTTGGGTGCTGAGGGGGAATCTGTGAGTCCAATGGGATGCCATTCCTGTGACTAGGTCATGTACAATAAAGGCAAAGGTAATGGGATATCAACTCAGTTGATTTAGAGCTGTAGTTAGTTGAGTTAGAATTTTAAAAGGGTAAACATGAATTAATTATGAAAGCCCTTAAAAGAGAGACTGAACCTTTATTGTAGAGGACTTCACTTGCCAGCCTTAAAGAATTGAGCTTTCACATTCAGAGAAGCTGGACAGAACCATATAGCAGAGAACTTTAAACTGCCCCTAGGACCTAAAGGCAGCTTCTAGCTGAAACTGGGGTACTCAGTCACACAGTAGCAAGAAAATGAATTCTTCCAACCATCTTAACGAGCTGGGAGACGTGTTTTACTTAGTCAAGCCCCCAGATGAAAACACAGCCCAGCTGCCACCTTGATTGAAGCCTTGTGAGACTCTGAGCAGACAACCTACCTCAACTGTACCCAGACTCCTGACTTACATAAACAAAGGTGATTAAGGCATGTTATTTTAAGATGACAATTTTGTGGTAATTTGCTACACAGCAATACAAAATGAACATACTTGCTATATAAATATATTTAGGTTTGCTATTTCTTCTTGAGAAAGATTTATTAATTTGTGGCTTGTTAAAAACTTTTCCATTTCATCTAAGTTGTCCAATTTTGTGTCATAAACTATTCAAAATGCTTCCTTATAATCTCTGGTATGGTCTGTACCAATATCTTCTCTTTTATTCCTGATTTTGGCAATTTGTATAATCTCTTTTCTTTGCTAGTCTTGACATCAATTTTAGTGGTATTTCAAAGAACCAACATTTGAGTTAATTAATTTTTGTGTGTGTGTTTCTGTTTTCTATTTCATTGATTTCTCCTTTGATTTTTATTATATATTTCCTTCTGCTTACTGTATTTTGCTGTGTACATGTACATTTTTTTGCCCAAATTTTTGAGAGAAAAATGAGGATGTGCATTATACATTGGTATAATGATTACATGCCATGGGTATAATAATGGCTGTAATAATCCCATGTATAATGTACATATAAATGTGGCTGGCATTATACTTGGCAAAATATGGCAATCTGTTTTCATTCCATTTTTCTAACTTCTAAAAGCAGAAGCTTAGATTACAAAATTTAGATATTTTTCTAATATAAATATCTAATTTATATTATATATTAATATTACATATTATATATCACATATATATTCTTATATATTATATGATAATATAAAGCTGCAAACTTCCCTCTAAGTAATGCTTTAGATACAGCTCATAAATTTTGATATGTTGTATTTTGATTTTCATTCAAGTTATTGTCTAAGTTCTTTTATAATTTTTTCTTTAACACAGGTTATGTGGAGGTGTGCTACTGAATTTCTAAACATTTTGAGATTTCCTAAATTTTGTTGTTAATTTCTAATTTAATTAAACTGTGATTGAACATATTTTATCTGATTCTAACCCATTTATGAGAAGTTTATTGGGATTTGTTTATGGTCTATCATATAGTCTATAATGGAAATGCTCCACATGCACTTGAAATGAATATGGATTCTACTGTTTAGGGTGCAGTATTTTATATATCGAGCTAGGTTAAGTCAGTTTAAGTCTTGTATCATTAATTTGCTATCTAGTTTTTTCTATCAGTTATTTCTACAAGAAAAGTGTTGCAGTCTTCAACTGTATTGAATTTCATTTCTCCTTTCAATTAGGTCAATATTTTTTTGCTTTTTTACTTGCAAATACATTAATAATTATTATATTTCCTGGATTAACCTGTCCTTGTTTCATTATGGAATATCCCTCTTAATGTCAGGAATATTTCTTTGCCTTAAAGACTTTTTTGTCTGAAACTAACATAGCTACTCTCTAACGGTTAGTATTCACATGGTCTAGTTTTTTCATCTTTATATGTTAGCTCATTTGTACAATATGTTTGCATCTAAAGGGTGCCTCTTACAAACAGATTTTACTTGGATCTTGCTCTTTCGTTCAGTGTAACAATCTCTTCCCTCTGAATAAAGCAGCTACTCCATTAAGATTTAATATATTTATTGGCATGATGTGATTTCTACCTGCCATTTTAGTATTTGTTTTCTATTTCTTGTATATTTTTTATTCCTGTTTCTTCTACATTACCCCCTTTTTTTGTGTTAAACACATATTTTTTATTATGTTAACTTCTCTATTGACTTTTTGAATATTTCTTGAGTTTTTTTTACTCTAAGGAATGATATATGCATGTCTAACTTTTTACAGTTTATCTCAGGTTTATGCTGACTTAATTCCAGTAGAATATAGCAACTTTGCTAACAATATAACTTCATTTCTCTCCTCTTCTTTTGTGCTATTATAGTTATGTATGTATATATTAAATATAGTTATATATTTATATTTTAAATATGGTTATATATTTTGTGTATATATGTTACATACTGAACAATAAAATTTTATAATAATTAAGAAGTATATTTGTAAAGGTATCAAGAAAAGAGTTTTAATTTACCTACCATATTTATTATTTTCAGTGCTCTTCATCACTCCCTATGAACTTTTGTTTTTTCTTAGAACATTACATTAAGCATTAATAGCTTCCTTTAGTACTACTTATAGGTCAGGTCTGCTAGCAATGCATTCTCTTGTTGATGTTTTTAATTTTATTTTTCAATTATAGTTTACATTTAATATCGCTTTGTATTAGTTTCCAGTAAACAATATAGTCATTACATAATCATACTTTATAAAATATTCTCCCCAATATGTCCAGTACCCATCTGGCACCATACATAGTTGTTACAAGGTTACTGACTATATTCCCTATGCTGTACTTTATATCCCTGTGAATATTTTGTAACTCTCAGTTTGTACTTCTTGATCCCTTCACCTTTTCCACCTAATCTCCCAACCTCCCTCCTCCAACAATAATTATTCTGTTCTCTGTACCTATCAGTCTGTTTGAATTTTGCTTGTTTGTTTATTTTGTTCTTTCAATTCCACATATAAGTGAAATTACATGGCATTTGTGTTTCTCTGACTCACTTATTTTACTTAGCATAATAGCCTCTAGGTCCATCCATGCTGTTGCAAATAATAAGATTTCATTCTTGTTTACAGCTGAGTAATATTCCATTATGCATATGTACAACTTGCATTCTGTTTGTTTTTTGTTTACCTGGGAATGTGTTTATTTGCTTCATTTTTTGAAGAATAGTTGTTATTTTATTTTTGGATGCAGAATTCTTGACTGATAAGTTATTTTTTAAAATAAGTCCTTGATATGTCATTCTACTGCCTTCTGGCCTTCATTTTTTCTGGTAATAAATCAGTTAGCAATCATATTATTTCACTGTACATAATGAGTCATTAATGCTATGAACAAGACACAATGTGCATGTTTGGGCTCTGGCCTCTTTCTATTTCATGAAACCGAGCTCCAGCAAATTAGATTAACTACTTACATTTCAGTTGGCTGTTGTTGTATAGGCCATATGAAGTCCCAAAAAGAGAACAATAAATAAAATATGCTAGTTAGCAAGCCCCTCTCCTGGAGCCTGTTCCCCAAACCACAATCTCTTCACTGATTAAAAGCATTGCATTTATGAGCTAGATGTTACACAGGTGAATAAATTTGGGTTTAATTAATCAAATTCTAGTACCATGGATTAGAGTGTTGTTCCATACACCAAAAGGCTGTGGGTTTGATCCTCTACCAGGGCACATACCTAGGTTGCATGTTTGATCCCTGGTTGGGCCTCATATAGGATACAGCCCATCAATGTTTTTTTCTTTTTTTTAAATTATATTTTATTGATTATGCTATTTCAGTTGTCGCATTTTCCCCCCTTCATTACCTTCCACCCAGCAAACCCCCTCCCACCCACATTCCCCCCTTTAGTTCATGCCCATGTGTCATAAGTTCTTTAGCTTCTACATTTCCCACACTATTCTTGCCCTCCCCCTGTCTATTTTCTACCTACCATCTATGCTACTTGTTCTATGTACCTTGTCCCCCTCTCTCCTCTTCCCACTCCCCTATTGCTAACCCTCCATGTGATCTCCATTTC